>JAFBJS010002624.1:168383-201270 GCA_016785265.1 Paraplagusia blochii | reverse complement strand
ACATTGAGTTTGGCGTAAGGATTAGAGTCAGGATTAGGATTAGGATTAACCAGATGTTTCTCAGTTTTGTTTGTCTCTTATGTGAGGACAAACAAACAAACAAAAAAAAGAGAGAAACTACAGTTTATTCTCCTGCCTCCTCTGTGATTTGTCCTTGGTTCCAAACTGTCTTCCTGATGCCACGCAGCTCTCACTGCGCTGCACAAAAGGCTAAAAGGTAATTAACGTGTGTGTGTGTGTGTGTGTGTGTGTGAGGTTAATAGGTAATTAATATGCATCACACGCCGTCATCCCAGGCCGTTAAGACGCAGCGTTGTGGCTGATGAGCGTCTTCCTAATGAGCGTCCTCTTTAATTGCTGAAATTCCGCTGTAAACATGTTGATTTATTAGACTGACCGTCGTCAGCCGGGATCACGGGGCCCAGGCAGGACAGAGCCGCGGTTTGAGAACCAAGATGTCAACCAAACAGGAAGTCCATACCTTTCTGTCCACAGTCACTACTTTCTCTATGTAGAAATAATCTTAAAATGTAACAATGTTTATTCACCAACAGTTTTCAAATGTTTTATTGTTTATTTTTTTAATTCAGTTGAAAACATGGATTATTGGTTTTGGGGAAAAAATTCCCATAGAAAATGGACTTTATTTCAATTAAAAAAAAAAAAAAACTTTTATTTTATACTGAAACACTGAAAGGGAATTCAAGCCAAAAAAATAAAAACTCTATTTGCTGCAGTTTTTTCCAACCACAAAAAAACCTGAAAGAGACAAATCTCGTCTCCTTCTTCCTGTGTTCTTTGTCTGTATTTTTATTTTCGCCTTCGCTCTTTATTCTGTACAATGACTCCGTAAAAGACACAACGTCCAAAGTTGAACCTGAACAACGTTTCTGACCAGAGGACAAAACAAAAGGTAAATGTCTTCTTCCTCAGTTTGTCCCACAACAATGACGACATCAGACAAAACCAACATCGAGTCGCGAGTGTTTCCACGACGGTCGATGTTGAACCGCCGTTGAATGTCAACCCTGCGACCACCGGGTCACCACCGGGTCACCACCGGGTCACCACCGGGCCCCTTCCTGAACCAATGACTTGGGGTTTAAGGAAGTCGTCGAGGGACGAGGCAGCGTTAGCCATTCATCATCATCATGAATCAAGTGTCGCCTCCTGCTGACCGTAGGTGTTGACGTCCTACATATTCAATCACAGCGTCAGCATTTAGTCGACGCTCATTCGATTTGGAAACACAATTAACCCATCGTCCACCAAATAAACTGTCCACATCTGCAGACCCTGGGAAACGGGGGTCGAGGTCTGAGTGAAGCTGAAATCCTCCTGAGACCTGGATTCTCATGCATCAGATCAGTCACATCTTTGTCAAATCTCAGCTGTTAAAACAGGAGATGAGAACGATCGAGTCTCAGGATTGAAATGACAAAATAACAATGAAAACATCCAGAAGTCTGGTTTCTCCAAAACCACGAATTTGACCAGAAATCTCAGAGCAGAAGAATAAATGAACGACCAAGATGAAGTTTCTGCTTCAGCAAAAGAAAAACCTCTGCAAAGAAACGAGTAAAAGATAAATGAGTCTGGATGTTGAGTCTAGACATTGTCCAAATGTCCTTGTGGGGACATTTATTTATCTTGGAGGACACATGTACTTTACAACAATTTTATCTCAGATGACACTTGTCCTCTGCAGGATATTTTTATCCCTGAGGACACTTGACCTTGTTGGGACATATTGTGGCCTTGGAACATTTTTTATCTCAAAGACATGTCTCTTTACGGGGACATTTTGTGTTTTTGGGGACACAGGGACTATTGTTACTTCCAGTTTGCTCAAAAAAAGGAGAAGATGAAGATGAAAATCGTCAGTGAACTGTTTTGTTTCTATCGAGTCCAAAGATTCTGCTGAAAAACACATTAAATTATTCAGGGTTTTGTAAAAGAATTGGACACATTGACAAAATGTCCTCCTTAAACAGTAAAACGTGAGCTGAACTGTCCAACATCAGAACAGCTGGAGTATTAATGATGAGTTAACGGTGAAAATAACTGTCCTTGAACGTTACACCGACGACGCTGTGATTTCAGCCCCGGTTCCTGTTTAGTTCAGGGTCCGAGGGACTGGACGTCCACTGCCATATGGGACATAAATGTTTGATAGTCCTGCTCATATGCGTGACTCATCACTTGACCTACATGCACGTGAAACACGTGACCGTAAATACTGGTATGGACGCTCCTGAAAGCCACCAGAGACCTTCAGGCTTTCACGGAGCGAAGCTGGAGAAGGTTCCATAAATATTTGACTAACACTGGTACCTGCCGCGCTTGTTTATGTACATTCTGGGGTCACTGTAAGGATCCATGTTTGTCCTCATCTGATTCACACATAAATGTTTCTACTGATGCCAAAAAATCTCCTCCTCCTCCAGGGACGTCGAGGGATTTTACAGTTTGTGGATTTGATTTCAATTTTCCTTTTCATGCGATGATAAAACTGGAGACATCGTACGAGGACACGTCGGCAGAAGGAAGGGCAAAATGGCGTTAGTCTCTCTGAGGAAGTCAGTTTACCCAACAAGTACTCAGGAAGCACTTTAGTTGTCATGACAGCATCGGCACGTCGAGATGATGGGGGTGATGGAGAGGAAGGAGGAGGAGGTGGAGGAGGAGGAGGTGGAGGCGGTCCTGGGAGTCACAGATGCAGGAGGAGAGACTACAGCGAAGGTGAGGGAGAGAGGAGCCGGGAGACATAGTCCAAATGAACAGGATCTCAGAAGATGAATGGATGAATCAGGTGGATTCATATTTCAGAGATGATGGAATCAGTGGAGCTTCCTGACACCGGAGGATCGGAGCTTCATCCGTCAACCCCGCTCCCCCGTCTGCCTGGAATTCTCAGCTGAGCCGTTTTCCATTATTGAGTTTAAAAAGTTTCCTGAAAAATTCCGGACGCTTTAATTATTCACGTTGGAGAAGAAAAACACGACGTCGCTGCTTCTCAGCTGGAGACGGTGGTGAAATTAACGTCCTGCTCTGGTTGGTCCATGGGACCTGGAGATCCTCACATCATGTTCACTGAGTAGATGAGTAGAGAACTTGAATGGGATTCAAACAAACCAGAGGTTTTAATTAAGATGGAGTTGGAAAAAAACAGAGTCAGGGGTTTGAACCCAGGGCTTTGTTTAGAGTGAAGATCCTCTCAGAGATCCATGACTCCATCAACACCGGGCTGTGAGTTTGAAGGAGATGCTGAAGGTTCATTCATCATCTCCTCCGTTCCCTGGTTTTCCACCTCCGTCACCCAAATCACACTGTTTGTGACGGTGCTGTCATATCTTTCCTAAATTCCCAGCCATTCCGTGCTGTGACCACCAGGAAGTGTTGAAGCTCATCTGTAGAGGACAAAGGTTCTCAGCTCAGATCCTCCTGTGGTGGGTGGAGGTCTGAAGCACCACTCTGCCCTGAGTGTCACTCCCTGATGGTGCACCAGCTCTGACCAGATGGAGTTTGACATATGCTGCGGTGACGCCTGACAGGCCGCGAACACACAGAGGACCACCAGGGGGCATCGGAATTGTCAAAGGAATTCCAGCTGAGACTGAGACGCTCGCAGGCTGAAGACGGTATTCCATGACAACCATTCCATGAGGCGGAATATCAAGGAATTCTATCATTTGTCAGACACTGATGACACCAATGGATGTCCTCCTTCCTCCACCCTAAGAAAAGACTGGAAAGACAGTAGCAGTAAATACAGTAGCAGAGACCAGAACTAGGACCAGGACCAGGATCTTCTCTGGTCCTCCTCAGAACACAGAAACTAGTCTAGGATCCAAAGTAAGTCAATATAATTGATGATAATAAAATTGAAGTCTTTATTCGTCCCACGTCGGGGACGTTAACCACAAGAGGCGCCGTTCACAACTGTAATATTTTCATCTTTTTTGCTGATTCTTATTTTCGGGAAAAGAAAAAATATGAAGACGTAGCTGGTTTTTATAGCAGTGACTCTTGGGACTGAATATTTGTTGAATTCACTATTTACCTTTTTAAACAGTTGCTGAACTCTAGAACATCTCGTCCAAAGCTCCTACATATATACGTTAACTTCATCACAGAAGCTGAAGCTACAGACTCTGTCTCTTATACACATCTAGATGTGTATAAGAGACAGCCAAACGTCCCAGTGTCCTCCATCACAGAAGACGGTGAACAAAGGATTATGGGATACAGAGGATCACAAGGACATATCTGAGAGAATTAGAAACCCAGTTATGAAGAGAACAAATCTATTCCTGCACAGGAAACATACGGCCCGTGGGCCACATAGGGTCCACTGGGCCTTCAAACTTGGCCTCAAACCTTGGTACAAGGTCTGGTACAGACTGACGTCAACTCCACACCTCAACACTAGATGGCTGCAAACATCAGATGTTCTGAATCTTTAGAAGTTATTGAAGTTATTTTTACACTGATAGCTTTGACAACACCTGGTACCAAGTCTTCTTCTGTGTCGTTTCGATCAAATTATTCCTTTTCTGGAGAATTCTGGAGGACCAGGTGACGTCCTGCTCCTTAGTAAGGGTGGAAAGAAAAATTGAATGAACATCAAAAACTGATTTTTCTCCACCTTCTATAACGACAACAGCTGTTTCAGATTTTGAGTTTTTTGGAAACACCACACAGACCTGGTGATCTCATTTCATGTCCAACATATCAAGTCCTTCAAACGCTCTGAAGGTTCTGAAGGTTCATTCAGTGTCGCATCACAAATCAAATCATCAGATTCTTCAATTCGTGACCTCAACAATAGAAGATTCACGTCCCTGGTCCTTGGACTGGTCCAGGAACCAGAGTCCAGTCTCACTGTTGGTTCCAAGACCACAAACCCGTTAACGGAGACGTTTTTCTTCTGTGGAGATGGTTGAGGACAACAGCGGTGATTTTTCCTGCTGAGTCAGATGAAGATTTGAATCTGCCTCAACCTCCGACTCCCATTAATCTGGAGTTCCTTAAGAACACCAGCGCCAACTGACACCTACATCCATTTCTCCTCCACCCTCCTCCACTTACTTGTGATGATGTGCAGCAGATAAAGTGGACTGTGTCTAATCGTGTCCACAACCCACTCTGCTCCAACTCAGGCATCAGTCACTCCTCTACTGCGGCCCGTCCTCCTGGTGTTCCTTCAGTCTAAGCCCACTCCCCACTCATCCATCTCCACCCTTCTACTGCTCCCTTATCCTTCCTTCAACACAGTCGCCCTGGAACAACAGTCATCCATCCATCTTGACGTCTCCCTGCCCTCGATGTCTTCGTTACAAAAATCACCAATTTATCTCTTGTTCCCATGTTTAGCCATCAGTTCTCCTCCGTCCTCTTCTCTCCATCTCCTCCGTCTCTATCATCTCTCCTCCAGCTGACGGTGCTGCAGGCCAAGGCCAATTACTGCAGCTGAAGTCGGGCTGATATTATGGTATCTTTAGGTGTCGCCTGACATTAAGTCTGGAACGAGACAGTTTGAATCACTTTGGATGCAAATAAATCTGCTTCCTGTCGACAGGCTGGAACTTTCTGAGCTCAATATCTCGACAAATGAAGAAAAGAGAAGTAACATTGATAAAATAACGCTGTAGTCAAAGACACAAACAGGACATAGGGTGGAGCTGGGGGTGGGGGCGCAGCTAAGAGACGCTGAAGTCGTTAGCAGCAATAAAAACTTAAAGGCCAGGAGTGAAAAGATGGATGGATGACGGCTCCATGGGCATTCAGGGAGAGATAAAACAGAAGAATGGGGGAAGAGGGGCAGGGTGGAGGTGGTAGTCAGTCCTGACAAAGAGACAAAGACCACAAGGAAGGAGGGAGAAAGATGGACGAAGGGGACCAATAAAAGAAAAGACTGGAAAGACAGTAGCAGTAAATACAGTAGCAGAGACCAGAACTAGGACCAGGACCAGGATCTTCTCTGGTCCTCCTCAGAACACAGAAACTAGTCTAGGATCCAAAGTAAGTCAATATAATTGATGATAATAAAATTGAAGTCTTTATTCGTCCCACGTTAACCACAAGAGGCGCCGTTCACAACTGTAATATTTTCATCTTTTTTGCTGATTCTTATTTTCGGGAAAAGAAAAAATATGAAGACGTAGCTGGTTTTTATAGCAGTGACTCTTGGGACTGAATATTTGTTGAATTCACTATTTACCTTTTTAAACAGTTGCTGAACTCTAGAACATCTCGTCCAAAGCTCCTACATATATACGTTAACTTCATCACAGAAGCTGAAGCTACAGACTTGGGTGGAGACAAGTTCCTCCTTCCATCCTCTCAACTATGTATAATGAGCTCCAGGCAGAAGAAATAAAACCATCAACAGAGACACAGTCTCCAGTTCAAATGTTTAGAGTTTCCACATCTGATGACTGAAACCTGAAAGAACCAGAAGACACTGAGGACACCAGTCTACGCCGTCTGTCATCCAGGGATTCTTTCAACATCTCAAAAACAGAATTCAAACCCTCACACTCTGAGGTGAGCTTCAGAACGTCACAGACGCTTCCAAAGAACAGGACGAGACAAACTCTGCCGTGTTTGTCTCGGCAGAATCTTTCAAAGACGTCGCTGCACACAATCGTCAGCACCAGGTAAAAAAAGGACGGAGAAAATGTGCAGAACTGGTTTCACTGTGAGAACCAGTTATGAGCGACCTCCAGGACAGGACATGTGACTGCAGTCGGACGTCGCTACAGTCGTACAACAACCTACGGCTCGTAGTGAGCGTCAATGTGAGGGTGGGAGTTATGGATGTGTCCTCCTGATTGGACGATATTGTCTCAAAAATTTGGTTTCTATTTCGATGTAAACCAATACCAATGTTGGCCTGGGTAATATATCTTTATAGCTATACGATCTGATTCAGTGCGCTGCAATACTGCCATCCAGTGGTTGTACCTGAACATACAGCTGTTTATCTCCAAAACTACTTTTACGGCACATGTGATTAGGTGGAACCTGGACATTGTGTTATGGTTATGGATATTCGATATTTTCGTGACAATTGTCAGATATAATTTTCGGATACAGATATCGGTCAATACCGATACTTGTAAACATCTCTGAATCCTCTGTGCGATTTCAGTAAGTTTTGGGAAAAACCAGGCAATGTGTTATTGGATTTTTATTTCTGAAAACACTGAACAACAACCAGGTGAATCAGACTTGGTCCTGATTTACTGCTCCAACAGCATTTGTTTAAATATTTCTATCTTTTTCTAAACTGTTATAAAGTCCCCAGCAGGAGGCGCTGAAGTGAAGAAACCAAACAAAAAGGAGGACGAGGCCCGCCGGGGGCCCAGGAGGATGGCAGCTAAGGTCAGAGCTGAGTGGGAATGGTTGGAGGAGTGGATGGAGGAGAGCAGCCAAGTGCTGCAGGAGCTCCAGGGAAATCCCTGCACTGAGACGAAGACACACGTCCAGTGTGTGCACAGTGGGGACACTGACAGATCCACGAAGACAGAACACCAACAGGAAGACACTGGGACTAAACCTCACAATGAGGTGTGGACTTTTCAACATCTGTTGTCCAAGGTCTGACTGTTTTTATCAGAGCTCAGGTCGGTCCAACACAGACCCAGTCAGAACCAGTCACTGGTTCCACTCAAATACAAGTACAAATACAAAGCAACATCAAAATGATTGAAAGTGACAGAATAGACAACGTTTGCATCTGTCACAGCACCATGACCTCCATCAATAATTACTAGAAAAAAGTCGCGTAAATACATATGATATTTTTAGGGCATTAAAACGATGGAAAAGTGCAGCAAAAAATCTGCTGATGTGACAGTAAAAGAAACACAGACCTGGTTCTTAACACCAGAACGTCCAGGCTGGTCATCTTGACCATCTAAGAAATTAAATAAGCTGTAACTTTGTCGATTTTTCCTAAATGTGTAGTAATAGTTTTTTCTTAGTTTGAGACAAAAAAATATATATTTTAGATTATTTTACCGAGTCAGTTAAGTAGTGGTAAAAATTACCAATGTATTTTACACGCAGGGAGGGTCACAGTGTAGTTTCTATTGTCACATTTATTAGCAGGAAGGATGAGACAATTGACTGTTGTCCTTGAAGCAGCGCTTTCAGAGGAGGAGACATCTACGTGTGGATGTCCTGGATCAGACGTCCACGAGAGTGTAGTTAGTCTCGATATCACAGGAAAAGTGTTAAAATTTCATTTGAGAATTTTTGTGTTTGCAGTACAGACTGTAAAAATGGCCTATAGAGGGCGCTCTAGTAGTTTGCGGTCCCGGGCGTTCTAGTGTTAACACATTATTATATAAAAATAAAAACCTTAATGACAGAATATTTTCATTCACTTACTTTGACAGAATCCACTGATTTCCTCAAAGCCTGGCTGACAAACACACTTCCCGATCGGTACCAGCCATTCACCTTCCGTGCTGCAGTGCATCCTGGGAGGCTCATACAAAGGCAGGGAGTTGTTGACACAGCGCCCCACCACCTCCACCAGCTGAGAGGCCTCGGAGCCCGGGATAGTGTCTGGGAACTCCGCCAGACTCTTGACCAGAAACGGGCAGCGTTTGTAGAAGACTCGCACTGAGACCAGGGCGATGCAGGCTCCCAGGTCCTGGAAGGCCAGGTAGAACCCTTTACGGGTCAACGGGCCCAGGTCTCGCACCTCAGTGTTGAGCTTCATAACCCGGTCTCCCAGATCCAGCTCCGTGAAGCTCTCGTCAGCTGCTATGGTGTCGATCTTGATGTATCTACTCTCCTTCATCGCCCGCTCCTCCTCCTCCGTCATACCCGTGCCATCTCTCATCTCTCCCTCCTCGGTTTCGTCCTCGTCTCCGTCCGTTTCGTAGTAGTACATGTTAAACGTCTCCTTGCATGTCCCCACTCCGCCCGGAAGACTGTTGCAGTCTCGCAGGGTGAACTTAAGCTCGATGAAGACACGCTGAGCTCCTTCTGTCAGGATCCAGTTGGTGTGGAGCCAGTTGTTCTGGTTCTGCTCCATCACCCGACACACCTGGTAGGTATGGATGGGGGCGTAGTTCTCGTCCACTTCACCGATCTCCTCCCACTGACAAATACAGAAGACAAATGAATGATTAATGAGTGTATAGGAATCGTTATCACTTTTTCCTCTAATACAAATCCAAAATCAGAAGGAAGTCACTAGGTGGCAGCATTGCAGTTCATAATTTAATTATAATCAGGAGAATGGATGCAGAATGTAGTCTGTACTGATAAATAAATCACTCGATTCAGGAATCTGAAAAGATCTTGTTACCACCCACTACTGCATCACGTGACGTAGTTCAACCGAGCGTTAGAAACAGATTGGACTTTTAATTGAAGACTTCATGTTCTCTTCACTGGACCAGAACCATCTATGGCAGCCACAGAAACTGAAGAAGAAGAAGAGTTTCCCAAAGCAGAACTGAGGAGTATCTGGACAAATATCTGTACTGCTGTCAAAAGTACAGGCTGTAGTACATTTCCCTGGTCTCCTCTGGTGTTTTTCTGACACCTCGTTGGACGTTCTCACTACAGGGCAGCAGTGAGTCCAGGTCTGGGACCAGACTGTGGACCCTGTGATCACTGAACCACAAAGTTCTGACTTCATTTCTGAAAAATCCGTGAGGTTGATAGAAGCTCAGCTCATTTCCACACCTGACCTACGTCAAAGAGCGAGTGGACACGCAGTCGTCTAATGAGGGGGTGTGTCCTGTACGTCCACTCATTTATGAAAGTGTGTGTTTGTCAGCCTCGTCTTTGTGTTTGTGTGTTTATTTGTGTGTGTGTGTGTGTGTGTGTGTGACAGCAGCATTAATTCCCAGCTCAGGTCTCCTGGGACGTGGCTATTATCTGCATCACTAGCACTCTCCCATGGCTAATACAGCCGCTTCATCATGTCACCATAATTTGGCCACAGGGAGGCGACGATGATCTGGTGTTATGGTTTAATAGCTGGTATTAATCAGTCCTGGCTGTGGCTGCTGTGTTCAACCTTCTGTCTTTGTCTTCTCACTCTGGTTCCTTCACCATCTGCACGTCTTTGTTTCACTCTGTTTAACTGGTTCTTTGAATAAACTTAGCCCTTGCTTCAGTTTGGCTTTATTATATAATCTGTCTCTTATACACATCTAGGGCGCTCTAGTAGTTTGCGGTCCCGGGCGTTCTAGTGTTAACACATTATTATATAAAAATAAAAACCTTAATGACAGAATATTTTCATTCACTTACTTTGACAGAATCCACTGATTTCCTCAAAGCCTGGCTGACAAACACACTTCCCGATCGGTACCAGCCATTCACCTTCCGTGCTGCAGTGCATCCTGGGAGGCTCATACAAAGGCAGGGAGTTGTTGACACAGCGCCCCACCACCTCCACCAGCTGAGAGGCCTCGGAGCCCGGGATAGTGTCTGGGAACTCCGCCAGACTCTTGACCAGAAACGGGCAGCGTTTGTAGAAGACTCGCACTGAGACCAGGGCCTGTCTCTTATACACATCTGATGAAGTCATAAGCGGAGAAATCAACAATGTTGAGAGCTGATCTTTTTTTTTTTTCTGCGTTTCTGCTATTACTAACTATGTGGTTTTATAGGCTTTGTTTATTTCATTTGCAACTTTACAAGCCTTTTGAATAAAACTATTGGTCACATAAAGAAATAATTATCTAACACATTTAATTCCAAATGCCACTCAGGAGATGCATTGAAAGAAAGGTTAAATTGTTCACATCTCTGTGAGTATTTGGAGGACATGGCCTTGAGTTGCTCAATCTACCCTGTATCCCAGAAACACTTTGTCTTTCTGTTTCACTCTTCACTTTTGATTACATTTTTTATACATTTTTTTTCAACTCAAATCAATTTAAAATATTTGAAAACCCCAAAGAGGAATTTAAACTCATACCAAACTAGTCTGTGGCCCCATACAGACCCTAAAATGTATATAGAACGTTATTTGTGTTATTGTTCAACTGCATTTTTCTTGCCTCTTAAAAAAACATTAAGAGCTAAGTTAAGATTTGGAGCAGATGAGATCTGGGAACAGCAGGGGCTTTTATAATACGGTATGTTATGTATGAGATGACGAGATGTGTTTGTAGTGCTGAGGGCAAATTGGACGGTAGATTCATTTTGCTGAGAGAGTGCAACTGCATTCCAATATAAATGTCCACACAACCTGTCTCACTGCAGCAAACAGATGAGTTCATGAACAGACGGTGGAAGACGGACTGTGTCCTTAGACAAACGTGCACGCGCGTATATAAACACGCGTGTGTGTGAGTCCGGCTGCAACATGTCATAGTGATAAAATAGATCAGGAGTGATAAGTCATTTGCACCACATGAGATCGGGCTCCTGTGGTAGAGTGTGAATCCACCTCCCATTCCTCGTCTCGCTTTCCTTCTCACATGCCTAAGTGGTTTTGTCAGCAATTTGTGTTGTAACCGGCCTGTTGCGACACTTTAATTATGTCTACACTTAATATTCTCTCATATTTTAATGGTTAACCCACATCGGAGTTCTTGAAAAAAAACTTAATTTGTAATGTATCCAGTTCCCTTATTTTATAAATTAACCAACACATGCATGAATGGGTAGCAGACTTCTGTTAACTCTTGACACAGGTTGATTTCTGGTTTTAACTTTGTAGCTGATACATAGATAAAAGATGCTGAGGTTCTGTTACGGGGTGACTAGGATGGACAGAATCAGTAATCAGGTGATTAGAGGAACAACACAGACAGGGAGGTTTGGAGAAAAAGCCGGACAAGCCAGATTGAGATGGTTTGGACATGATCATAGGAGGGACAGTGGATACATTGGTAGGAGAATGATCCTAGGGATGCAGCTACCAGGTAGGAGACAAAGAGGACATTGATGGATGCAGTGAAGGAGGACATGGAGGTAGTTGCAGTTAGATGATACAGAGGACAGCGGAAGATGGAAACTCTTGAAGAAGGGACAAGCCAAAAGCAGCAGAAGAAGAACTTTGTAACCATACAAAGAATTTGGACTTTTGATGCAGTGGTCGCTCATTCTCTAATATCCCCACACAAGTTTTTATAAACTGATACTCTTTCTTTCCTATTATTATTTCAACTTGTCCCTTTCTCAGGGGTTGCCACAGCAACAATCTCCCCCCGTCCTCTATCTAAATCTGGCTTCTCTAGCTTTTTCTCCAAACCTTCCTGTTGCTGTCCAAACTGATAAGTTCTGCACATGTGACCAGATGTCAGTTCCTCAATCGCCTGGTCTGTAATTCATCATTATTGCGGGAGTATTTTAGTCTGGATAGTCAACAGCAGTCATCAGTTTGTCCTGGGATTTTAAAAGCATTCTTAGTGAAAACCCTTTAACATTGGCAGCGGTAAACACCACAGACGATGCACGAGTAAGTCAAATATATTAGTTTGATCATTTTAATCCTAAAGACATCAGGTGAAAAGACAGACAACATTAAGCAGGAAATATTTCTCTATGCAAAGCTCCTAAAGACACCCTTTTTTGACAGATATACATTAGCGCCTTGATGCAAATCCCAAAAATTGCCTATTAATAACTGCATGATGAACAGTGACTAAAAAAGTAAATGAGGTGAAAAACCAACAGCCACAAACTAAAGTCTTCATAAGCAGCGGTGTGTTTTGTTATTCTGGTTCTACGTGCTCCGGCTCCCACGTGAGAATACTTTGGTGCTCTCCTTTCCGATCCCACGTTTTGGGGAGGAATGACTATAAAAATGGAGGACACAATTCAAGTCACTTAATTACACAGCTCTCTGGACATGGGTCCTTATGAATATAAGACACACACTCTCTATCTCTGCCTCCGTCTCCTTTTTCTCCAACACGGTTGTAATAGAACTTTAAATAGGGCCATTTCAGGTTGACCAAGCTTCACAATGAATTACACTGTATCTCCTCAAGTCAAGGCGCCAATGTAATGGATTTTCCCTTTTCTTTTTTATTATACTGTCTACCGCCAATGCTATGAATTGTGTTAGTCAACCCATGTAGTGTATGAGGTAGTAGTTGAGGTGTGGAAACAGAGGATTAGATAAAAAAAAAAAAAAAAAAACATGCCTATGGCTAGAAAGGCTAATCAACTCCGAGTTTCTGTTTGGCAGAGAAGAGATAACTTTGTCCTTGGCTCGCTCATAACCTCATCAGAATCGCTCAATGAATCACTGAGCACCATAACTCAAGGAAGGGGCAGCTGTGATACAGTTAATAATAATATGCCGTGTTGGGGAGAGAGGGGAGCAGCTCCAAGGTGTAATTGGGAAAAGAAATCTGGCCTTGCTGCATGGAACACAAGCGTAATTCTTATTCAAACACATTTTTTCACACTAAATACATCTACATACACCAGTGCTTCTCAAAGTGTGGGGCGGGTCCCCCTGAGGGGGGCGCGGTGCGATGCTCAAACTCCTTGTCATTGTGACATTGTCATTCACACCACTACACAAACGAAATGTGATCCCTGTTTTTAACCCATCATCAAAGTGAACAGTGGGCAGCTGGGAGTGGGAACGGTGCGATGCTCAGTGGACCTCAGTGGTAACGTGGCGGTAGGGGGATTAGAACCAGTCCGCTTCCTCGACCACTAGGCTACCAACTGTCCCCCCCAAAAAAAAAATTGCATTAACTGGTTATTCTATTGATGCCGACAATTTTTTCATCGCACATCAACACATATTGATCATGTGCTTTTATTTAATAAACCATTGTTAACCGGCGCAACCGGAAATAAACCCGGTTGTCTGTAGCTACCGTCAAACTGAACTTTCTAATCACTGGAGTAGTTGCAGTCTAAAATATCACCTAAATTAAACTGCAATGAATAAACCATTGAACGCACCAGACAGCGGAGCTGTGATGAGACCATCACTAACATATTGGTTGTTTTAAAATTCATTGTAACATCAGCCGATTTTCTTTTAAAGGTTAACAGCAGTGCCATGAGGGCTCAATGATGGCTTTCAGTCTAACAACAAAAAAAAAAAAAAATCCAGAATATGTGCCGTTTGCATCAGCAGACTACTCTACGAAGAATCCATCCAGGAGAGGACTGAAAAAGCAACACTTTTACAACATCTGTCTGCTGTTGCCCCGACTGGGCATTACTGGACATCACGCCGTTACTATTATCACCTTGGTGTTACAGCGCATTATATTGACGAGAAGTGGATGATGCATTCAAGTGCTCTGGAAGGAAAACAGACTGCCTTTTGTCATGTCTCGAGAATGATGGGAGAGCTCATGACTAAGCTTTATAAATGATTTTTTTAAATTTTTTGTGCAGATGTTAAAAAATGTTTGGTCAACAAATGCTGCTGGACTTTCATTCATATGGCAAAAGAATATTTGAATAAAGGAGTTAATGCAAGTATAAACTTCTCCATTGTCCACTGAGGCTTCATATCACCTTTGTCTCCTTTGGCTTGCTTTCTCAGCATTCCTAAATATACAAAGAAAAAAAAAAGAAAACTGAGACAAAGCATACAGTGATTTTCTTTTAAAGCTGTGGAGCTGCACCCTGTCAGACATAGCCAGTTGGAGTTGAGCTCCTCTAGTCTTGTGGAGAGAAGTGCAAAGCAAAGACTTACATCTTGAATTAGCAGGATTAGGTTAGAGAGGCTTGTCAGGTAAACCCTAAATCTGAACCTGGGTGCCAAAAAACAGAAACCAACTCCGAACAACTTGCAGGTATTTAATCAAGTCAAGAACTGGTGACTATAACCATACTATAAACCAAATGTACAATACAGATACAGAGATACAATCTAACCTAGATTTACTATGCACTAGAATCAGTAATTTCCAACAATAAAAAACGCGATGTTACACAAACTGCTAGTATAATTTACATTTTCTGTCACAACACCATTTTAGCTAGAACCAACTTACTTTTGCAACAAAATTATCTATGTCCAAGCAGTTAGGCATACACAATTATAAAAACGTGTTTACTCCTTTGGTGACCAAAAACAAGACATCACGTAACAACTTCATATGCAGGGCTAGAGCTGTGAATATTAACAGATTAGCAGAGTAAATAAGGATGAAAACAAATGATCCTAAGTATTCAAAGCTGCCATGCTTGTTGCCAATGTAGCCTCACCATGAAACAACAAACAACAAATTTTGAGGTTTGCATAAAAACAGAGATTTTTTTCCATTCACCACCACCACCGCGCAGCATTGCTAAACAAGGCAGCACTGTGCTGAAGTAGACTTAAAGGCACAGAGGTTTGCTGAGTAACATGGAGAGAGATGGCAGACAAGATGGAGAGCAAAGCCAAAACCGAAGACGGTAGTTTCAGTCTTATCTAGTAGATAAGAGGAAAAACCAGGCAAGGTTTAATCCTGAAAGGAGGCCTTGACAGAAAGAGACATTTTCTCTGCCCCAACCCCAACCTCCCCGCCCCCCCCATCCCTGTTCCAAACTTTCCGGCTAAGTGATAAGAAAAACACAGTGGTGTTTCGTTAGGAAACAGTTCCTGTTGAATTACAGCTGTAGAAATATTGACCACCGCGCAGCATTGCTAAACAAGGCAGCACTGTGCTGAAGTAGACTTAAAGGCACAGAGGTTTGCTGAGTAACATGGAGAGAGATGGCAGACAAGATGGAGAGCAAAGCCAGAACCGAAGACGGTAGTTTCAGTCTTATCTAGTAGATAAGAGGAAAAACCAGGCAAGGTTTAATCCTGAAAGGAGGCCTTGACAGAAAGAGACATTTTCTCTGCCCCAACCTCCCCGCCCCCCCCATCCCTGTTCCAAACTTTCCGGCTAAGTGATAAGAAAAACACAGTGGTGTTTCGTTAGGAAACAGTTCCTGTTGAATTACAGCTGTAGAAATATTGACACTACCGCTATAACCGCTATCTTTAGGCAACTGGACAGCTTGACAGACAGGTATCATTCCCCAAAACTTTATACCTCAATCTCCGTCTTATCGTTTGGACTAAAAGAACCAACAAGTTTATTACTAAGTTGATTGTAATTGTGGACACTGTTTGTGCAGTGTTAGATTTCACTTTTGGTGGTTTTTCACTTTTGAGATTGTGGATTTCACATCGGTTATGCCACATTTGGAAACCCATAATTTCCGAAGGATATTCCTATCTATCTATCTATGTATCTATCTATGTATCTATCTATGTATCTATCTATCTATCTATCTATCTAGGGTGGGATGCAAAAGTTTGGGCAACCTACTTAATAACAAGTATTTTTGATTGTTTGATTGAGTTGTGAAGAAGTGAAATTAAGTATAGAGGATTTACAGAAAGTGTGCAATCATTGTCTAAACAAAATCAGGCAGGTGCATAAATTTGGGCACCACAAAAATTATTTTGGAGATCCACCGTTTGCAGAAAGGCCTCTAAACGATTCCTGTAGGTTCCAATGAGAGCCTGGATTGTGTTTGAAGGAATTTTTGGACCATTCCTCTTTACAAAACATCTCTTGTTGGTTCACTTTTGAAGGCTTACGAGCAAGGACAGCTCTCTGTAACTAACACCACCACAGATTTTCAATAATATTCCAGTCTGGGGACTGAGATGGCCACTCCAGAACGTTGTACTGGTTCCGCTGCATGAATGCCTTAGTGGATTTTGAGCAGTGTTTCTGGCCGTTGTCTTGTTGAAAGATCCAGCTCTGCCACAGCTTTGGCTTTGTCACTGATTCCTGGACATTGGTCTCCAGAATCTGCTGATACTGACTGGAAAGCATGTGTCCCTCAACTTTGACAAGATTCCCAGTCCCTGCACTGGCCACACAGCCCGACAGCATGATGGAGCCACCACCATATTTTACTGTAGGTAGCAGGTGTTTTTCTTGGAATGATGTGTGTTTTTTTTTTTTTTTCCTCCATGCATAACGCCCCTTGTTATGGCCAAATAACTCAATTTCAGTTTCATCAGTCCACAGCACCTTATTCCAGAATGAAGCTGACTTGTCCAAACAGCGGCTCTGTTTGTGCTGTGGGTGGAGAAAAGGCTTCCTTTGCATCAATCCCGCATGCACCATCTCCGTGTGTGAAGTGTGCCGGATATGTGAACGATGCACAGTGACTCCTTCTGCTGCAAGATGATGTTGTAGGTCTTTGGTGCTGGTTTGGGGGTTGACTCTGACTGTTCTCACCATTCGTTGCTTCTGTCTATCTGAGATTTTTCTTGGTCTGTCACTACGAGCCTTAACTTGAACTGAGCCTGTGGTCTTCCATTTTTTTCAATATGTTCCTAACTGTGGAAACAGGCAGCTTCAATCTCTGAGACAGCTTTCTGGGAAACTTAGAATTGACCCACTCAAATATAGTCTTTGTCATTATTTGATTCACCTGTGTATGACGGTCACTGAGCTTACCAAGGCAATTTGAGTTCCACCAATAAGTTCTAGATGGTTTTGGAATCAATAAAATGACAACAGCGCCCAAATTTATGCACCTGCTTGATTTTGTTTAAACAATTATTGGACACTTTCTGTAAATCCAATAAATTTAATTTCACTTCTCAACTATCACTGTCTCATATATGATATATTTAACATTTTTTTTTATCGTAACAACCAACAATTTATACAGGATAATAATGACTTTTAAGAAGGTTGCCCAAACTTTTGCATCCCACTGTTTCTAACAAACATACACTTCTAAGACAGAGGTGTCTCTGTACAGGACATTGTGAGTTTTGATACCAAATTCAGAGAGTTTTATCTGAAGAAAATTCTATCTGAAATTAACAAACAAGATCCTTTCACGTCGTTGCATTCTTTCATTTGGTTTTCTCAAGTAGCTCAAATTATTTCTACTGTTTGGTCAGTTTTTTTTTGTTTTTGGGTGCATTCATGTTATTAAAAGAATCGACTGAATTCATGATTGAATGATTAAACAAAACAAATTCATGTCTTTGCCTGGACCTCTTTCTCTTAATTGCTGGTGCTGTGACAATGGATTGAAAAGAAGCTTTTTCCAGAAAACGTTGACTACCTTAAAATACACAAATGTAGCATACAAACCAGCATGCTGTGCGGGAAAATATTAAATTCAGCATTCCCTTGTCACATTTTTAAGACAACTAAACATACTCCACAGTGGTCCATGTTGCACAGTTTTACCAAAATAGCTTATCTTTCCCAAAGTGGCCATTTGTAGCCAAACTGCTAACAGCCTAATTACAACGACTACTCCCTTTTGTGTCTTACGTGCTTTAGGATGTGTGAATAAGAGATCAAAAAGAAATCTTTCTGGGGTGATTTTTTTTTTTTTTTGTGCAACCTTCTTTGTCCTATAATTACCTTTTTGCTGCAGTGTCCACTTCATGGTGACAGCAAATGAAACTAATGAGCAAAAGACTCGCTCTATATGGTATATTTATATACCTACTTTGGAATTACTGCAAATGAGACAAATCATTACATCCAATTTCTACATATTTCCACAGAGCACAAACCGGACAATGACTTTAACAGGTAAAATGGTAAAAAAGAAAAATATGTATAAATATATGAATATGTGCACACATTTCATTCTATGAATAGTAACTAGCTTTGGCATAAACTACATTCATTTATTAAGTTTCACTGTAAAGGTGTCTTCGGCGAGCAAACCTGACAGAGAGCTGGAGTCGATTATAGCAAAGAAAAGGGCAGCCGGCCAATTAAAGAGAAGCAGAACTGCCCCAGAGCCATGCAGGAGCTGGAGCTTAAAATAATGGTTTCATATTGAACAATGGTGGCATTAAAATGGCTATAATTTTAAACAGCAACATATGTTGAGAGAGTACGCCCGAGTGTTAGAACGGCCCTAAAACAGGGGGACAACGTAAGGCACAAAGCAAACGGATCTGTCCAAGCGTTGCTAAGAGGAAGTCTGAATCCTGCCAAACAGTCACAGTCCCGTGGCTGCTCACTGGGCAGCTATTTAAAGTCAAAGTTTAAGATAACTTCTGCAAAAAAATAAAAAATTCTTCTGCAGTGTCGGAAACAGAATATCTATACGTTTTATCATCCTCTGACAAAAGCTTTACATACATCTGGAGCTGTCATTTTTTTTCACATATAATCCCATTCATTATATTACATTTCATAGTATGCTATGGTAAAACAATCTCTGTAACAAGTACAGTAAAGCTACTGACAAGATAACATGAGGGATCTTGTGCAGAAAATGATTAAAAAAAATCTAAATATTGCAATCAATCAATTAAATTCTATTTCTATAGCCCACTTTTACAAATCAAATTTGTCACATAGGGCTTGACAGGGTTGGTAACATAACCTGTCCGTAGACCCTCACCAGGGTAAAACTACCGAGGAAAAAATCCTTTTAACAGGGAAAAAAAACGGTAGAAACCTTGGGGAGAACCACAGGAGAGGGATCAACTCCCTGGACGGACAGACGGTGCAATGGATGTAACCACAGCATTAAAATACAATAAAATAAAACAAATACAATGTATCTGTTTCAAATTTTGTATCTAATGACCAACAGCTCAGACTTCAATTTTAACACTGGCCACCTGACCGCGACTTTTATTTATTGATGTAAAAAAACTATCCCAAGCCTCAAGTTATTTTCTCCAGCAATTCCTAGAAAAAAATCTGAGCTTAATCTCCAAAGCTAAAAAGCATTCCTGGAAAGAAGATTAGACACTTTGCCTAAATATAATTAAATCATCAGGAATATGTTTTCTAAAGTTAGATGAAATTTAAGAGGGCTTAGTGGACAGTTTTTCCAACAGATTGTAAACCTATTTTACTTATTTAAATTTATGATTACATTTAAATTAAATTTACTTATTTAATTTAAATATTTGACAAAAGACTTCAATCATTTATGTCAACTGGGCTGGTTTATTTTATTTTATACTCATTTTAGACTAAATGTATCACTGTACATTACCCCAACTGATAACACACTATATGTGGAATCATTATGCTTTTTTTTGTAATACAATGTTTCCTCAGTATTTTTGAGTAAGGGCATTAGTTTGTCCTATTTTTTTTTTCATTTTTAATACCTTTAAACATATGTTTATAGCTGTTTAGAATCCATTTGGTTCACTGTAGAAGACTTTTGGGAGAACACCTCTGCATCTATAACCTTAGGTAAAAACCATGGCAACACGGTTGCCCGACTATCATTCAGTTATGCTACCACTTGTGAACCCAAATCCTATGCTGTAAAAATATGGTTCTTCATTCCCCACCGTGACCAATTAACAGGATTTTTGCCGAAAGCAACGTAACGTTACTAAAGATCATGCCGTTCCGAGACGTCGAAGCGAGATGAAATAATTACAGTTTCCTACCCTACGTAAACATGGGCGCAACAATCTTGCACGAAACACAACTTGAAGTCAATTATTACTTAATTATAACTTAAATTATTTACATTTATTTCATTAAAAGAAACACACTTATCTTTGGCCTTATAAAATAAATACATTTAAAATATGCAGCTTATATATTATATTAATATTTAGGGATAAATAGCTATATAAAACTGGAGGTTTAACACCTAAAAACATTTTTTTTTTCACAAACTAGAAGATCTTTGAATTAAAAATATTTTTGCTCTTTACTGTTACATAAACCAGTAAAATGCAATAAATGCTTGTCTGAGGTGGAAAAGAATCTCTCTTCTTCTTCTTCTTCTTCCGGCTTATCCCGTTTTTCAGGGGTTGCCACAGCGAGTCAACAACTTCCATCTCACCCTGTCCTCCGCATCCCCAACTCCAACTCCAACCACCTCCGTGTCCTCCCTCACCGCATCCATCAATCTCCTCTTTGGCCTTCCTCGTTGTCTCTGACCTGGTAACTCCATGTCTAGCATCCTTCTCCCAATATAACCACTGTCCCTCTTTTGAACATGTCCAAACCATCTCAGTCTGGCTTCTCTTGCTTTTTCTCCAAACCTTCCTGTCTGTGTTGTCCTCCTGATTACCTCGTTCCTGATCCTGTCCATCCTTGTTACCCCCAAAGAGAATCTCAGTATCTTTAACTCTGCCACCTCCAGCTCTCCCTCTTGTCTTCTACCTATTCCTAGTGTCTCTAACCCATACATCATGGCTGGTCTCACCACTGTCCTGTAAACCTTTCCCTTCACCTTAGCTGACACCCTTCTATCACAGATCACCCCAGAGACCTTTCTCCAGTTGTTCCATCCTGCCTGTATTCTATTCTTCTCCTCTCTTCCGCAGTCTCCACTGCTCTGAACAGTTGAGCCTAAGTATCTGAACTCCTCCACCTTCTCCGACTCTGCCCCTTGTAACCTTACCACTCCACTGTTCCCCTTTTCATTCACACACATGTACTCGGTCTTGCTACGACTGACCTTCATTCCTCTTCTCTCCAGTGCAAACCTCCACCTCTCTAGGTTCTCTTCTAGTTGTTGCCTGCTCTCACTGCAGATCACAATATCATCTGCATGCATCATCGTCCATGGAGACTCTTGTCTGACCTCATCTGTCAATCTGTCCATCACCAGAGCAAACGAAAAGGGGCTCAGGGCAGATCCTTGATGAAGTCCCACCTCCACCTTAGAGTCTTCTGTCCTTCCAACAGCACACCTCACCACTGTTGTGCTGTTCTCATACATATCCTGCACCAGTCTCACATACTTCTCAGCCACTCCCGACTTCCTCATACAAAAACCACAGTTCCTCCCTTGGAACCCGGTCATAGGTCTTTTCTAAATCCACAAAAACACAATGAAGCTCCTTCTGACCCTCTCTGTACGTCTTAACATCCTCAAGGCAAATATTGCATCTGTGGAACTCTTTCTCGGCATAAAACCATACTGTTGTTCGCAAATCTCTACCTCTTTCCCCAACCTCGCCTCAACTAATCTCTCCCAAATCTTCATGGTATGGCTCATCAACTTTATCCCTCTGTAATAGCTACAGCTCTGCACATCAGCCTTCTTGTAAATTGGCAGAATAGAATCTCTCTGACGTTGCATTATAAAAAAAGAAATTAAAAATTTTAGAATATAATATAATACTATGGGAAAAAATTAAAAGATGCATCAGCTTCGCTTCTAAACAGTGCGACTACACAAACAATTCTGAGACTTTGATAACTCAGATATTCTCGACAAGCCCAGAAACATCGCCAGGATTGTGTTAATCCTTCAGAAGTCGTCACCTTGCCGTGGCTTCCAGACACATTCCTGTTGCACCCAAGTATGTAATTTCTGTGCCCTGAATCGTGGGTGAGATTTAAAACTAATCTAAAGTAAGTGATTTCCGTTGGACCCAGCTGTCTCTGAGGCACAGGTAATTTTAGAGCAGGAAAAACATTTTAACAAAGATTAAAGGAAAATGGCTCTCGGGGGAATTGCTGCAGAATTGACCCCATGAAAACAGAGCGGGCTGTTAGACAGTTGACCAAGGTAAATGAAACTCCAGACTAAAGAGTCATAATCTTATCGGAGAAAAAGGGATCGGAAGGTTTGGAAGCAACGGCAAGACATCACTTCACCCTTCTACCTTCTACAGATACGGCTAATGAAAACAAGGGATATATTTTTAATTACCAAATCCCTCTTATATCTAAACAAGGACCTGTCAGATGACACATCCACCACAAGCACACCCTAACCACATATTTTTTTCACATTGTTTTGTCATGAAATGATGGCAAAGTTTAATTAATTAGATAACGCCACATTGAAGTCAAGCTAGTTAAAAAATCAGTATGTAGGTGTAAATCAGTATTATTTGCTTTTTCCTCCTCACAATGTTCCTGATGTGATGCCGCTGATGCCCAAAGTAATGAACAATATTAAGAAAAAGAATGATAACTATTGAATTATTTTATTTTAAACATGTAATTTATATTAAAAACATGTGTCTAACAGTAAAAACTCAGTAAAGGTCTACTGAGACTACTAATTAAATTCTAATTTCCGGATGCAGCGTTTTTTTTTTTTTCGTCTCTGCCCTTCATTTTAAAGTTTTTCTTTTTAATTTCACAAAATATTTTTTATACACATGTTTTTTTTTTTTTATTACTTTGGGCTAAACTTAAATAAACTATATCACCACTAAGGACGTCTGTCACAACAGCGTTCCCACGGACACGGACAAAATATTAAAAGACACTGCCACAGACAACCGGTCTGTGGCAGTGTCTTTTAATATTTTCACATATAGGTTGTTAATAAAATTAAATTTGTGGTGTTCTGAGAAATGTTCCTATAAAATCATCCTACCTCAATTTACCCTGCATGGGCACAAGAGGGATTTCTCAAGTGCACACAACCTATAACTAACTGCTACCAGAACAGTATCAAAAGTTAGAATCATGTATCTCCACGTCATTTTGCTTTTATTGTTGTATTCAATCATAAGAAAATATTTCCTGATCAAATATAGTTGCGTTACTGATGATGGAATACTAGCCATTTTGTTGATATGGGTATGGATCGGGTTTAAGTAAAAGCCAGATGGGGCCAAAGGGAAACATTTATCTGTGGCCAGGCACCAATTCAACCACGGACCAGTACTGGTCCTCGGACCATAGTGTTACGTCAAACACAACCTTAAATTGCTTCTTGAAGAAAGGTTAATAATAGAAACATTAACACATAAACCATTTTTCATCTTGAGTTCATGGCTTGTGTCATCTTTCGCCAGAGCCTCCAGTAATGCAACCATCAGGACATTGGTGTTCCACCAGGGCCTCTCACTAGAAGAGAGGTGATGTGGTTTAATATCTGCAAACCTTCTTTGTAACACTGTGACAAGACCCCTGTATTTCATCTTTTGTTTTCGATGTCACTGGATGACAGAATAACTACCGTGTGAGAAATCGGTTTACTTCCCTCACTGTGCATTGAGGGAGCCTCCGTCAGTGTCTTAGACGCAGCTCAGTCCAGTATCAGGACCGTGAGTGACACTTCGGACATTTGAACTGATTTCAAAACACACGCAAATAATTCAATTATTGCTCAATTATAGCGGAACATTTTCATTGTAAATCTTCTCTGATATTAATCGCAGCAATATGAATGATTTATATCTAATGGTTTGTATCTACTCTACTTAACAGACCTGGGCAAAATATGGCCCGAGGGCCAGATATGGTCCGTTTGTCATTTTAATCAGGTCCCCCAAACTTACCTAATTAAGCAAGCATTTCTCTAGTAGAATCAAGGAAAAACTGAAACCATTTCAGACAAATGCTATAGGAGTTGAAATATCTTCTCTAAAGCTCTGCTACATTGAATCATTAACTTTCTTACAATTTTGCTTTAATTGATTAATTGTTTTTTATTAAATAACTTATAACTTGGGTCAGGGTTAGTTGGCATTATTTGCATCTCATTCACTCTTGGCAGAGTATCAATGTTTACAAAGAAAAGGTAGGGTTTTTTTCATTGGAGAAAAAATGGTTTGAGGACTGTGGGATAAAATGAAAGCATAAAGAAAGGTGTATTTTACTTTTCTTTTTTTTTTTTTACCTCCATCTGTTCGCCAGTAAATTGTACAACTATACACCATTTCTGCGCCATTGGCTTTTTTTTTCTCAATTGCTTTTGTAGCCCTTGTTTTTCTGACTGTTTTATATCTTATTTACCTGAATTACAGACTGTATACCAACTATCATAATTTTCATTGAACGCAGGCATTTAAATTCCCATTAAAATCTTGGCTGCTCTCATTTTTCAAATTGAAATGGCAAACGTCCACGCTCTCGCAGAGAGAAAACTATGAAGTTGGTGGTTGATTGCACGCTTGCAAACTTCTCTGTAATGCCCTGGTGTTTAGTGGGTTCTCATAGTTTATCAATATGCACCTAAACAAAAGGTATAGGAGATATGTTACCCTGACAACCTCGCTTCTCTCCGCATGTTGCCGTATCAAAGCTCTGAGGCTCTGAGGTTCCCTTTGGATCAGAGAGAGCCAAGCTGTGTTACTGAGGCAGCTGTGTGTACATATGTTTACTGAGACAGTGAGACGTGGGTAAATACACCCAGCAGGAACACGTACACAAAAACTTGCGGCGAAATGAAATACAGGGGAGGATGTCTGCAAGGCTGAACACACATCGAATTTCACTGCCAACAGATTATGTCACTTGTTTACCCAGACGGAATTAACAAAAGCTGTATATTTGAAGAAAATACTAGTGTACTAGCAACAAGTACTATAGGAGTGACCGGTTGTTGGGTCTTAATAATAAGTAACATAATACATAGTGCAGTATTGTGAGTATTTAATTGTTTATCTACCTTGACGTCTCCAAACTGCACAATTTCAAGATCCAAAACAAACAAAAAAAAAAGGCATTACTTGCAGAACTAGCTTCTTCTGGGTAACGAAGTTAGTTCCCGAGCTGACATGGTTGGACAAATGATCACGCTAAACCCAATAAAGTGGCTGGTTGAAAACAAAAGTCCAGCACCGTGGACACCTCAATGGTTTTCGTTAACGACACTGACACATAGAGGTTCTCCCAAAAGTCCTCTTACATTAGCCAGATAGACTCTGAACGCTACTTTATACATCAACGCTAACACTAAAGATAATTTGTGTTTTGGGATTTTTTTGTAAGGCTATCTGGCATGAAACTGGTACTTGATGTTTAATAATCAACACTGATCAGATATGTATGCAACTTTATGTATTAGCATACATAGTTGAAAATAACTTACTGACGTCGAGTGTAATGACGTCTGTCACAACAGTGTTCCCACGGACATGGCCACAGACCGGTTGAATTTCTTGTGCTACTTTCACAGACTGGTTGTTAATTAAATTAAATTTGTGGTGTTATATAAAATCTTCCTACCCCGATTAAAAGTTACTGAGGGGGGATTTGGTCAGTCTTCAAAAAGAGACAGTGATTAGCGTCAAATATTAAATAAAACAGAAAGTGTAATAGTAAGTTAAACATTATCTCCCAATGGTGGTGGTTGGCGACACTGCCTTAGTGTAATGTTCTGTAGATAGAATTATGAAAATGCCTCAGTAGTGAACTAGAACACTGTAGTTATGTGATTGAACTTAATCACAAATGTGTGGCTCTATGTTTACCCAACTGTCTGTTTGCAGTGTGTGCCAAATGGGTCTCCGGCAGCTGCTCCCCTTTGTAGTTACACGGAGCTGTCTCCAGAGACAACAGGACGAATTCAGGACGGATTCAATAATTTCTTCAATTTCGTCACAGTGGGAATGTCTCCCAGACCTGTCATTGTATTACCTCTGCTTAATTAGAATAGCAGTTCTGTTGAACTAATAGTATTTTTAATAAGGTTTCGTTGAGACAACAGTGCTATCTCCAGAACAAACATTGCTATCGTGCGAGGAGATTAGCATGCATGATAAGTCGCAACTAATTTGATCGAGGTTTTTTAATTTCTTGAAGATCTTGATGTAGAAAATTGGAAGAAAACTTAGAACAATATCTAGTGGGATTAATTGTGGTTTGACTGTATTACACTTAAAAATAGTCCCTAGTCCTTAAATATCTGTCAATCAATATCCTTCTCTATTTTTCTACCAATATAATCACTGTCCCTCCTCTGAACATGTCCAAACCATCTCAATCTGGCTTCTTTAGCTTTTTCTCCAACTCTTCCTGTCTGTGTTGTCCCTCTAATCACCTCATTCCTGATCCTGTCCATCCTTGTCTCTCCTATAGGGAACCTAGACATCTTTAACTCCTCCACCTCCTGTCTTCTACCTATTCCTAGTGTCTCTAATCCATCCATCATGACCGGTTTCACAACCGTCCAGTAAACCTTTCCCTTCACCTTAGCTGACTCTCTTCTATTAATCAATATTGTTGTCACTTAAAGGTTTTGATATTCATTTCAGTGAGTTTAGCAGATTAGTATAATTGTTATAACTTTTATCAAGTTGAAAAAAAGGCAACTACAGGTGTATAGATGTATAAATCTTCAATTTCATTCATTAGCATGACACAAAGGCAATATTTACATTCCCATTATTAGTATCATTGAAAAAAAAAAAAAAAACTGTTTGGTTTTCAAACAAGTTTTTGTCTGTGACTGAAATAGTTGTTCTGGTTCGGTATAAATCACTCCCCACAACGGTGTGAACCAGAGGATAGAGCACGTCTCTGTAGAATAGAGAGGTACTTTCCTTTGGTCAGGGTGCAGTCATTTCTGTTCAAACGTCCATCTCCAGTCTTAACTATTGTCACCGCAATGTTTCCCTGTCACTGTGATACACTGCTGTGTGAATTTTTTACCCGTTCTTCTCACATGCTGCCATAAATCTTAGCTGCATCAGGACACAGGGTAGGTTGTTGTTTTTTCTTTTTCTTTTTTTTTTCCTCAGTCTTTGACTGAAAAATGCTGGTCTTATTTTAGGCCTTGTCATGTAGTTGAACTTTGTTTCATTTTCTTTGAAGACAGCCAGAACAAATAGGTACTGATCCCAGCAATTTACTTCAGGGCCTAAGTTTTTTTTGGCAATACTTTAATAGATTGTTTTTTTTCTTTGCCTCGTAGTCAGACTTACTTGCGGTTTTGCTTGTTTGTGGGCAAAGTGATTAAGGAGTTTTCATTTTTTAGAATCCAAACTAGTCTGACAAATTTATATAAAAGCATCAATTTATTTTACTTTATAAGTAAACTATAGCTCAAGTCTGCATCAGGAACAAACCTCTTGGTAAAGGTTGCTGTTTGTTGCACTATAGGTCAGTCCAAAACAAAACCAAAGTTTACTTTTCGTAGCTTTCTATATCGTTTTTTGCTTCACTAAGAGGAATAAAGTACCTTGCCTCAGACACATTGTATAGCTCTGGGCAACAGAGTACTAACTGTACCCTGCACAGACCTAACACAGTTAATATATGCTGCACTGACTGTGTTTTCCTCACCCTGATGCACACAAACTATCGAACAAAGTGAAAATAAAATATGGCAATGCAGTTTTGACAGACAGACATCACTGCAGGATCAACAATAGAGCGCCCAATGTGACCAAACTCATGCTCAAGGATGGCGACCATGACATTCCCACTATGCCACGATGCTATGCCCAACATTCACATTTGCCACAGGTTTCTCTTCGTAGCAGCGCTGCATCCCAGAACGATGGAATATATACATATATATATATCGATATATATATATATCCATCCATATATATATATCCATCGCAGCGCTGCATCCATCGAACGATGGATATATATATATATATATATATATATATATGTATCCATCCATCCATCTTCATCCGCTTATCAGGGGCCGGGTCGCGGGGCCAACTTTTGGAGGAGCGATACCAGCTCATCTGGGGGGATTCCAAGGCGTTCCCAGGCCAGCCGGGCAACATAGTCGCTCCAGCGTGTCCTAGGTCTTCCTCTGGGTCTCCTCCCAGTGGGAACATGACCCAAACACCTCCCGTGGAAGGCGTCTAGGGGCATCTGATGTAGATGCCCAAGCCACCTCAACTGACTCCGGTGACAGAGCTCCTCACCTTATCTCTAAGGGAGCGCCCCACCACCCTGCGAAGAAAGCTCATTTCCGCCGCTTGTATCCGGGATCGCGTTCTTTCGGTCATCACCCCAAGTTCAGATATATATATTTAGATTTCCGTTAAGTTTTGAACAGGTTTGTCTTAATTGAACTGTTATTTGATACGCAAATTGGCATCCTGTTCACCAAGACAAGGGATGTCAAACTCAATTTCACAGTGGGCCACAATAAAAAATGAAAATAAAATGGCATGAAGTCACTTGCCAGACTGAATATTTATTAAAAAATCCACTGTAAATATTTCCCCTTCTCCGAATATCAAATGCGAGGACAAGGTGCAAGGGTCTCTTGGAGCTCCTATGTGGGGGCCCCACCTTATCAGTACCTGAGGCAAAAAAAGGGGGGGTTTGGCTAGGCCCCCTTGTGGTTGCAGCCCCAAGCAACTGCCAGTCGCCCCAGATTAAATGTTAATGTTTGGTAACAATTTTACCAAACATAATAAAGAAATTAAATCTGAAATAAAACCCACATCAGTGGTATTTGCTTTTATCTGTTGCCTTTTCAGATCCTTTAAATGTTTTTTTGTTTTTTTTCTACAGACTTACAACGAAAAAAAAACAAAAAAAAACAAAAACAAAATCTGTCTGTGCTGTAACGAACATGTATCACCAATACTACATATCCTTCCAGTATAGGGCCAGCCCTAGTACATATTTGATATGATCTTGAGGACAAATATATTTACACTGTGGGCCAGATTTGGCCGCTGGGCCTGAGTTTGACACCTGTGACATAGACCAAATACTGTTCACACTGTTCTTATGGTAGATTCACACAATTTGGAGGTCATCAAAAGGAGCTGCACATTTAGGTATAAAGAGAACACCCTTTATCCAAACTGTATTTGAACGCCTTCCTTTTCCACAGCTGAGATTATAATACATCCACCAGACACTTTTATCCAAAAAGAAGTATAATTTGAGGCAAAGAAATATCATGTTACAGAGGATAATAGTAAAATACAAATTTCTCTGGTTTCCCTGAGGAGTTCTAGTTCAGTGAATTCAGAAAGGACATAAAAACAGATATGATACAGCTGAGAAACTGAGATAATGTGGTGCAAAAAAAAAAAACATAGGAACCAGTGATCTAATGTATCAGTGAGCTGAATTAAAACATTGGTGGTACAAGCAATAATTTCTCAAATATTAGTATAAAGTCTGTCCTGACTCTTAATACTCCTGCTGCCGATACGCAGACATGCAGAATGGTAATGTGTGTGTCTGCTAATCAGTTAAAGGTTGAGCCTGACAGCGTGCCATATTGATTGGTGGAGTCCTCCACCCAGGCACCAGGGGACAGAAAGGATGTCAGGGAGGCTTTCAGTGTGAAACACTGCATATCAACACTTGTACCCTTGTCTCATTTGGACAGTTCATCAGTGCTGCTTTTTATCTCCGTCTTATCACAGCACACAGGCTTAGACTCATTGGTGAAAGGAAAATACAGCGTAGGACTTGTAGTCGTCTCTCCGTGCACCGTATTAATGTCAGTTTGGAAACAATGCACGCTTTTGGTCCAAGTCACATTACAGATCCATGTGTTAATACATTTTATTTTGACTATGTATGGAATAAGTCAGCGTTTTGCAATGTTTTTGAGTGATGTGTATTTCACATTATAAAATTCCAGCAGCACATCAAACAATAATGTTACCAAAACTACCGGTAATAAAAATCTTTGCTACTTTAGTTAGTTTAACTGGGCTGGTTTAGTGTAACACAAGCCTGACACATCAGCAGAAATAGAAGAAACCCTTTATTGTACCAAATTACCAGCGGCTGAGAATCCTTCTTTCAACCATCTGCTGCCACCTGGTGGAAAAGTAACTATCTATTCTTTCTATAACATACAGTAAATGAGAAATATCAACAGTTTACTGCAAAATGAAGGGGAATTCAGTCATGGAAGTGTAAGCTCCTAGGACAACCTTTCCTACGACGCCTCTTGAACAGCCCTTTGAATAAAAAACCAAAATAATTCCAACAAGTCTATTGGCTTAGATGCACAATATTAAGGACACCTACAGGTATTTAAGGACCTTCAGTGATGAACTTTGCTTAACTTACTTTTAATGACTCTTTAAACGTCACACAAAATGCTTGTGTTATTTGGACATAAAAGCAGCAGATGTCACCGAAACAGGAAAAAGCCTATAAAAAGCCTTATAGCCGCATATTCGGCCTCTCCGCCTCTTATAGTGTGACAGACTTCAAAGCGACGTAAGTGCCCATCTGCCTCGGTGTATCACCGTCTTCTAGCCTTGTGGTCCCCGCAGAGAGATAACCACGCGTAGCTCTAAACACTCCAGACAAACCCTTATCCCTCTGGCTTAATGTCCTTGCGGCTAAGGGTAATGCAGAGAGATGGATGGCTCCGACCTATCCCTCCCTGCCAGGGTCCCTGACTGTGAGATTGCATGCCTTATACTATCTTCCATCTCTGTCTGTGACAGCCAAACTCCCGCTCGCCCCCTCTCCTGCCTTCCACTGACCCTTCAGATCGATGCGACTCACTGATGTGCCGTCCGTCAAATCCATGGGCTAAGCAATACACCATCTCCGCATAACGAGTGATGTGTGCAAGACAGTGCATGAAATGGAAGCAACAAACACACACACACGCACGCACACACACACACCGTAGGCACACCTGTGTGTGCTCACCAGTACCTGAATTGGATCCCTCAATCCGGTGGCGAACGATGAGCTGTTTTTCACAGGGTTGTGCCATCTTTCTTTCCCCTTCCTTCTTGCTCTCCTCTCCTCTGCCTGGATCTCTCCCCTTGCACCCTTGACATGTCATGAACAAACTGGTGCTTTTGGAGTTGACCCAGAATCCTAGGGGCCACGGCTCGATCACATTTCCTTCTTCCGACTTCCTCGCTCCATCCGTCCATCGCCTGTCTATCATCTCCACAATATTTTTCCTCCATTGAGGAAACAGACCTTTTCCCTTCCACTGACGACAGGAACTTTTCCTAAAAAAAGGCAAGAGAAGGAAAGCATGTATAAGTATCACATTTTTCATCATTCACACTATTTAAAAAATGGCATTACTGAAACAATAATAGAAAAGAACAATAAAAACCTTTGATAACATCAATCAAATACAGATATTCGAGATTATATCTTGTGCTCAGATTGGTTTTGGTGACAGTTTTCAACTTCCAGAATTGTTGTGATTAGAAAAATCATGAATGTACAATCATTGCAAAAGTATCAGACCACTTCTGTTTTCGTTAATGTCTTGTTCATTTAAATGCCTCGTATCACTAATGGTACATTAGAGGGAAAATGCAAAACACACAAAAGCACAGAATGCCTTAAAGCAGTGGTCCCCAACCACTGGGCCGGGGACCGGTACTGGTCCGCGGGTGAATTGGTGCCGGAATACAGAGAATAATCCCATCTGGCTATTATTTACACTTGATCCATATCAACAAAATAACTTAGCAATAGAGTGGCTAGGATTCCATCATCAATCAAATATATTTGATGAGGAAATATTTTCTCAGTGAAGACAATAACAATAAACTCGAAATGGACAGAGTCATTGATACATTAGATTCTTACTTTTTATACCAGATTGGTAGCAGAAAGTTACAAGCTATGTGCTCTTGAGAAATCTTTGTTGTGCCCATGCACAGTTAATTCTGGTAGGAAGATTTTATAGGTAGGAAAATATTTCAGAACACTGAAAAATTGAATTTTATTAAGGGGTATTTTATATATATATATAAAACTGAAGTGAATTTGGTTACTGCCAAGAAAACAATGGGAAATTATTTGATATCAGCTCTGAAATTAAGCTTTGATGGCCTTCCTCTCCCTCTCCTACCTAGTAGCTCCATCTCTAGGATGATTCTTCTACCAATGTATCCACTGTCCCTCCTCTGAACATGTCCAAACCATCTCAATCTGGCTTCTCTAGCTGTTATTCCAAACCTTCCTGTCTGTGTTGTCCCTCTATGATCCCGATCCTGTCCATCCTAGTCACCTTAAGAGAACCTCAGCATCTTTTACTGGAATGACATTATACAGACACCAAATAAACTCAATGCTGCAGATGCTAGAAAAGACACACTGCGCTTACTGTCCCCCCGCCCCCCACCCCCTTTTCAACTGTGGGTGGAAGAACACAGGAGGGCCGATACAAGCAATAAAATAGATATTTCCAGTAAATCAAGGCTAAATATGGGAATAATAAACATCGCAAAAAGCAGCTTCCGCCTCAGTGCTTCCTACACTATTTGTTTTGTACTAAGAGACAGAGGCAGCAAACAAACAGCGAGGAGAGCAAGATGGAC
>JAFBJS010002624.1:154595-168092 GCA_016785265.1 Paraplagusia blochii | reverse complement strand
TATATATATATATATATATGTATATATATATATATATATACATACATACACACACATACTGTATATATACATATATGCATACATACATACTTATCTGTTACCGTGTTGCAGGAGTGTGGATAAGTCTCCACAACTCGCCCAAATTGCACCAGACCATACCACTCTAACTGGGATTTGAACTCGTCCAGGAGGTGAACACCGGAGTTTCGTACTGTAAAGTACAACTTCATCTGTTTGTGCATGTTATATATCAATATGCTGTAAACTGCACTATGTACATATATATATATAAGCTGTATAGTACTGTACAGACAGTATATGTGCATATGAAGTGTGGATTCCGGAGGGTAATTCTGTGTGTCAGTAGTGCCACGGCTAATAGTGTAATACATATGGAGGTAAGAGGATGCCATCTGTGTGCCTACAACAATTTCTCAACTCACTGGTGCACAGCCTAACTCCTGAACTCTGCAACATTCCTGCACTTCATCCCACTTTCCCCCAGACTTATCTCACGACGGCCGCTTCATTCACCTGAGACCCACACTTCATCCTGCCTGACCGCCTCTCTGCGGTCGGCACAGACGCCTGCAGGTGTATTTTTCTTCTTAAATGCACACACAAATGTATTCTTATTCCCAGTAGCGAATCAACAATTTCATATAAGACGAGTAATTGCAGCATTCCAGGTGCGTTTAGAGCAGAGGGCCTCTGACATTAACAGGCCTTTTGCACATCTGCTGTTTTGCCGCAGGAAAAGCACAGGTGCTACTGATAACATTACCGGCCGTTCAGTTCAGTACTTGTAAGTCACTGTGACAGTAAGCCAGGATGCGCCCTTTAAATAAGAATGGGATTCCTTAAGGGAACTCTGTCATCATTAATTTAATTTTACACCTGTGCTTTCCTAATTGCAATCTGTCTGAATGGCCCGCCACGTGAAAAGAACCTTTTGACAGTTTGTTGCAATAAGTGAGCTGTAGAGATTTCTTTTCAATTTGCACTGCGTTGAGAAAATGGACACATGGTGAAAATAGGATGGTAGTGACCCCAAGCGTGGAATCAGTGCCCGGCAATCACCGATAAACATCCCTTATGGCAAAGACGAGGTTGACGTAAGGAGCCATGAAGAGAGATTTTATCAAGAGAGAAAAAAAAAAACTGCCTTGGAAAGAGCAGAGAATTTCTTTTCCTACAGAGGTCCATTTACTGGAAGCACTGCGACGGTTGAAGAAAAGTGAAAATGTGCTTTGGGAAACAGAGTGAACATAAAACGGAGGATAGGAAGAAATTGGATGAAGGGCACGGAAATTATTAACAGTGGATAAATCACTGTGTAACAGCAATATTCACGGTTTTTTATAACTTCTTTAATAGATTACACAATTTTAGACAGAATTTTTAACACAACAAATTATTTTTGAAATCCTCAGATTTACTAAATTTTCCTTCGAACTGAAATGTTTTGAGATTTTGTGATCAACAGATAATAATGCGCCTCAGCTCTGTTATCTCCAGCTGTCCCCTCACCTCAGCTGTGAATAAATAGTGAGCTATCAAATTATTTCCAACAGCATTTGCTTTATCTTGTTTGGACTTACTGTTGACAACAGAAGTCAATCCCTGATGACATGGGGTAAATCTGAAGGGGTAAATCCTGAATAGGTCGTCAGTCCATCATCGTAGGCCAACATAGAGAGTTTAGAGTCTAGAACAGTGGTTCTTAACCTTGTTGGAGCTACCAAACCCCACCAGATTCATATGTGCAGTCACTGAACCTTACTTTAGAAGGGTGAATTGTTGTGTGTCTACAACTCCACGGTGTCTTGACCTCCGCGGCAGAGGCTCCACCGAACCCCTAAGACCGACTCGCTGAACCCCTAGGGTTCGATTGAACCCAGGTTAAGAACCACTGGTTTGGAGTCTAGAACAGGGGTGTCAAACTGGTTCCACAAAGGGCCGGTGTGGCTGCAGGTTTTTGTTCCAACCAACCAGCAGCTCACCTGACTTGAATTTTCAATCAACTGATTCTGAGTCTCCAGACAGCTGATTGGGCAACTAGTTTGCACTGGATAGGTTGGAACAAAAACCTGCAGCCACACCGGCCCTCGAGGAACGAGTTTGACACCCCTGGTCTAGAACAATGTCCAGTCTGCCTTTAGACTATGGGAGATAATCAGAGTCTCCTGAGGAAACATCCGAACGTAACTCAAAGTGAGGGGATAAATGTCTTTCAAACTTTTTCTTAACCAAAAAGACAGACCAAAGGACCCCTGCCCAAGGACCCCTGCAGAGACCTCTACTTTTAACATCCAAACAGTGTGCAGCGTTGACACCTGGGGAGCAGCGAGTGGGGACGATGCCGTGTTCAGAACACCTCAGTGGTAACCTGGCAGCTGGTAGATTAAAACCTGGAACCCTGTGGACCCTAGTCGGGTTTCGTAACAACGAGGTCAAGACTGCCCCAAGAGGACTAAAACTAGGACATAACAAGGTGCGACAACACTGCTTATCACGAAATTCTGGACTAGATATTTGTCTTGTGGGGCAGTAATGGCCTAGTGGCTAAGTAAACGGATTTAGATCTCGAGGGGTTTTGGTTTGAATTTCCCAGCTACCAGGTATCAGTGAGGTGCATGGCATTACTCCAACTAACAGCGTTCACGTTGGTGATGGGACAAATGCAGAGGTCACATTTTGTTGGGTGTAGTGGTGTGGATGACAATGACAAGGATTTTTCTATCGTTCTTTCTATCCTTCCTTGCAGTTTCATTCGTAGGATAGATCTCTGGGTGAAATTCCCCGTAGAATCACCAGCTTGAGGATGTTAATGTCATCCTCTGTAAATCACTGGATAGAACATCTGCTAAATGTCTACACATGAAATACAGGAGATTTCTGGCCATATGTAGGTTGTAGTGGTAGATTCATCTGGTTAAATAGGATTCATGATAAATCAAAATCAATCAAGACTAATCAAAATTACCTTGCCTAGCAGTTAAGTAAGCAAACTTGGGGTCGAAGGCTTTAGGTTTGAGTCCGCCGGTTGGCTCACCACCCACTGGACGCTCCCAGCATAATACAGTGTGATTTGGGTGGCAGTTGTGGAGACTGCAGCCCATGAGATCCGGCCACGAATAAGAGGATGACGATGAAAGAATGAAAAATCTACCCTGCATTCAATCACATTCAAAGACATTTTATACATTCATTTTCTTCCCTTTTTCTTCATAAAAATCCATATGGAAATGACTCTTTTGAATTTCCAATTCAGGAAAAATGCCTGTTTTGCATGCATGCTTCTGAGGCTGCCAAACCTGCAGCAATAATTACCCAGTATCGCCGGTGTCCCTGTGGTGTAACATCTGCTGTAGACTTTGAGTTAATCAATTGTTACGTAGGAGAACAGAGACTCTTTTGACCCCTCTCATATGTACGCACCCGTAGGATCAAGGAGACATCAGCGTGTGAACCGATGCTGTGATGTTTCTTTTTTTTTCAAGAGATTAGGACTTCAAAATAGCGCAGGTTTTGCGTCTGAAGGATAAATAATAAAGTAGAGATAGTCATGTATGTCTTGTGATCACTGGAAGCTTCCATGTTAAGTGATTTTCCTAGAGAGCGTCGTACTGCATTGATGAAGTATGGAGGTTTTTTTTTTTTTTGGTTTTTTTTTTCTCATTGAAATCGACATAAATATCCTAGTTACACAAATGTGCAGACATTAAACGTGTCTGGCTTTGAAAGGACCTATAAAACAAAAGTTTTCAAATGTTTTTCAAATCACCATAAATCCATCGGCACTAAAATAACTCGCCATCGGGTCCGGCGGTCTCAAAACACACAAATGGAGCGCTTGCCTCCGACTGACTCCGTCTTCAAGGTTACTGCGGAGCCATTTGTTGCGCATTAGATAATTGACTCCCAGATGAAGGATAAGCATGATTAATGGACAAAGAGAATACATATTCCTCCATATTTTAGCAATGATTAATAGCTGGATAGAGCCAAAGTGATGGCCGTTTTATCTGATTGTTCGTCATGCAAAGTAGTCGATCAAGTTTGTACAATCACTCAAACCTCTTCCCGGCCAAAATGACAAGGGTGAGAGGCTGGGCCTGTGCTGTACATGAAGCTCTTTAAGGCGAAGCTTTATGTGCGGGGCTGCAAAATCATGATCACCTAAATCACACGCACCTAAAAGCAGGAATTATTCCATGCCTCACTGCAGGATTGCTCAAATGAAGCCATAGAGTAATCTGCTTCACACCACTTATTACAGCATTTGAACCTTTAAATATTTATTATATTCAATTATTTGTCCTTTTATTGGTAGAGTTTATAGTTTTATCTCAAGTGCAATTTGGATTTTCATTGTTCAGTTAGGACAGGGTCAACAGCCTAAGTCTTATACAATTCTATTGTCAATTGCCCATTCAGTCCCTTCTACAGTAGCTGAATACCAAGTCCTTTCTATTATTTTAAACCTTGTTAATTTAATGTTTGGTTTGACCAGTTCATTGCCAAGGACAAACTTGAGTTCCCTCGTGATTTCAGGAAGGACAAGTTTGATTTCTATAGACCACACATGGCCAAACTATGGAAAATTTAATTTTTTAATAATTAATATTATCATTATATTGGTTTGGTCCTAATGGGTAAGGGATTGGACTTGGTCCTGCGCGGTTCCAGGTTTTAAACCACAAGCTGCCAGGTTGCCACTGAGGTGCTCTGAGCATAGCACCGTCCCAACCCACATAACTTCCACTCACAGTACGGTGCAACGTTCTAGAATTTTAGCCTCCATGCATGTCTTTTAAATGGGGCTCTTGTCCAGGTGCCCCTTTTAATATTGGTACCAACCAGGTGTCAGGGGACATCTCTCTACGCTGCCTACAGGGTGCATTCATAATTGGTTGCAATGACAATAGTCAGAGTGCCTATATGTCCCTGAACCTTTTGGTATTCAGTTGTTCAATAGGTCTGTAACAGGTGGCTCGTTGTATTACTGAGGACCCATGAAGTAGCTCTTATTTTTTAAAACCTCTGGCCTAGACAGTTAGAAAAGGTATCCAAAAACTTTAGTTGTCAACAGCTGGACTTCTTCTTGGAGTTTCATTCCTCAACTCATTAACTTCATAAGTTTCCCTAGACCTCAACTAGGTCCTCAGTTGAGGAACTCATGTAATAGGGAACACAAGTTATTTTACTCCTTTAGACCACTCCCTTCTCTACTGGACAAAGGTGTGAAGACTTGGCACAGAATGAAAGAAAAGCATGAATTGGATGAATGAAAATCCACAGATATAATAACTCTTGTCCCTATTTTTTTTAAGATATATATATATATATATATATATATATATATATATATATATATCATCTGAATTTGTTTCATAAGTCAGAACTAATATATCATACACCCTTCTTCCTTGAACAGTGTCATTCACCTGTACTAACACAGTGGTAACGTTATAATCTAGACCTGGTGTGGGAGCCATAATGAAAGAAAAAGTCCAAAAAGTCAAGGTTATTGCAAATTAAGGCTTCTCTGTTTTTTTTTAATTAATATTATTAAAATTGAAACTCTTCATAAAGTTGGCAGTGTGTGCTGCCTCCTAAAAAAACCCTGCCTACCAGGCTGCTAGAATTCCAATTTATTGCGACAACCATCTGCAGGATTCCCCTCCTACTATTGGTTAAAACATTTTCTTGTCTCCTCCAGACTTCTCTGCCTCCATCCCCACTCTAATAACATTCATTTCTTTCACCACCATTGTCTGGTTGCACTCTGCAAATCCCATATGCAGTACTCCACAATTCCATTTTCCCAAATCAGACATATCCATAATGGATATCTCTGCTCAGAACATTTCGGCTGAATTCTCACTGCTGACTTTTATTGTAAACACCTACCGCAGGGAGAGGACAAAACAGCACTGCAGCTTTATTAAAGCCGTGAATCAAGCACTGCTCTCGGTGGTTTGTTGCTCTCCTCAAACCCACTGGGCCCCATACAGGACACGAACCTGTCCAATAAAGCTCTCCAGCTACACCCACCACTGCTCCCCCTGGTCTGTCTCTTATACACATCTAGATGTGTATAAGAGACAGCCTCAACACCGTAAGTCACATGATACATCCCGCTAAATTAAAGAAAGATCAACTGCTGGAGATCGTAAATGACGGGATGTCTGTTCAAGACATCAACTCTCTCCAATTCCGACATCGGATCTGTGTGAAGCAGGATTTTCTGCAGTGACGACAACCAAAACAAAATTACGGAACAGACTGGACCTAAGTAGCACACTTCGGGTTTCATTGTCTCCCATAACCCCAAGATGGGACCGTCTCGTTACAGCAAAACAAGCTCAGGGCTCCCATTGATTCAGTGCTGCTATGAGTCGTGAGTATTTTTATACACAACTGTTGTTGTGTTGTGTCTTATTTTGAAGGGATGTTTAAAAGTAACCATAGCGACCTTGCATTGTGTTGAGGCAGAAAGGATGTTGCTCATGCCATGTTCTGTTGTCGGTGCGGCATCACAGGGACACTGCTAATAAAGTTGCACATGATTACACAGTGGATTTATGGTCCTTTTTTATTATAGAGAAAATGCAACAGTTTTTAATACCGATCTTATCATTTTATTTTGTTTTTATTTGCTACGCCGGCCGGTGAAAATACTGCAGAGAAAATACAGACATTAAACCGGTCAGCGGTACAGAAAAAGTTGGGTGCTGCCTTAAAAGGAAAGTACTGTACTTTTGATCTAACTACTTAAGTACTAACTACTCAAAGGACTACTGCCCCCATTGTCATATCACCAATGGGCCGTGTCAGCTAAAAGTTTTTCGTAGATTCTGCGTCATAAAATAAAACATTATATATATATATATATATATATACATATACTGTATAAACTTACAGTATGCAGTATAATACTTACAGTAATAAATAATACAGTCTGTGAATCAACACTGGACTTTGTAAATGAGAAAACTGCAACGAATGAAAGTCGACCACTTTACCATTGAGTGCGTCCATCATGAACATTTCTTGTTGACTTGCATTAAAACTTCTCTATGAATCTATTGGGGCGCCCTGACCTTCATATCAGGGTGTGGGCCACAAAATATCATTCCATGGACCGCAAATAACCTATTCGACCAGAGGGTGGTGCAAAAACAAAGGCCTGCCGTTAAATTTTGAACCTTTCTTGAATTTTTAACGAGACATTAACTATTTAGTTAGCCGAGACTAGTTTATAAAACGATGTACATTTCTGGGATAGATATGCTGTGAGCGTTTATGCCATTGAATGTCTATTAGCACTGTGATTTCCCAGCTGTTTTATATCCTGCTCAATACCTAAACACAATGAGAAGCCTAATACAATAATGTATACCTAAAACACAGATGAAAAATATATGTGAATGGGTTGGATATTTTTACAGAGTAGGACCAAATATCAGGTGGGGCTATGTCCACTAGGGGTGGGAAAAAAAATACTCGGTAGGAAAAGATTTCACAACACCAGCTGAGCCATATTGCGAGGGGTGGTGAGCCCACTGGAAGTTATGTGGGGCAACCCCACAGCTGGTGGATTCGAACCTGAAATCTTACGGGCTCAAGTCTGCTCCCTTAACCGCTAATCCACCACCGTTGCTTGGGTGAATCTATCTGAGACATGTCATTGCTGCTGACAATTATTTATTAATTTATCTTCATCCACTTACCCATTACCAGGCTCCACGACTGGCACACAAATCACACTGAACTATACTGTGAGCCTTCCTGTGGATGGTGAACCCCATGGAATGCAAAAAATGACCATTTATAGTAAGGTTATCATAATGCATAAACAAGTGTTTGGGAGGCAGGAATATACACACATACACACACACACACACACACACACACACACACACACACACACACACATATATATATATATACACATATGTATATTCAACATTTGTAATGGAGCCATAAGTTGCTCATGTCTCTCCACATTACCGCGCTCTAATGCAATTTATACCGAGAATAGTACATGGAAAGTGTGACATGGAAAAAGCAACACATCCCGTTGTATTTCTTCTTTCTACATCCAACATAAAAAATTGAAGCCCCCATAACAAAAAGCAGCTCGTTCATATTCAGCCATAAGATAATATTATGGGAGCAGTTCTTTCCTGTTTGCCTTCACTCCCTGGCTTACTGACACTAATGATGATGCATCATTATTTTACTCTGCGCAGTCGAGACTCCAGAAAGAAAATCTAATTGGACAGTATCCACATGTTTTTCATCGTGTCAAATAACCAGTCGACAACCTTTATATATTGACATAAACAAGCAAAGAGACACGAACAGTCCGGGAAGACACACCAGAACTGACAAGTAAACATGTGCGCCGGACCAAAACATAATTATTTCCATGGAAAATGTTACCCATATTTATTCCTGCCCATAGTGATTGACAGCGTGTTAAACTCCACATCCCTGTAGGTTTATACTATTACACTGTCTGAAAATGTAACTTGATATGTGAGCATGTCAGCAGGTCAGTTTCATCAATACCATGCATTTGCATTAATTTTTTAATGCAAATGAAAATTAAAGCAAGAAATCCTAAAATAAAACAGCACTTTTCAGTCAAGGAAGGACAATAACTTCATTTTTATCTGCACAGGCCAGTATGAGGCGGTAAGGCAGTGAAATTACAGCTGATTAACAGCGCCCCTTTAGTTTTAATAATTTAACAGGATGGAGGGTTGTATTAACTTTTAATTCCTAATCTAAAATTCCCTTTTAGTGACTGATGATGCAGGTCTAAACTCAACATTTACCAGTGCCACACACAGACTCCGAGCTAAGTCTTCCTCTTGTGGGAGCCGCTTCATGTATGTACGTGGGTGTTTTTTTTTTTTTCGCCAGCACTCCAGATGCATGTACAATACTCAATTTCAGGCTACGACACAGTCAACCCAGGCCAGCAGTCATGCCTGCAGGCTACAAAACAAAACGCACATTGCATTTCACACCGTTACACCGTTGACTGCTCGCGTATCCTCGCTTTCACTCGGCCTTCCGTGAACATTATGAGAGCAGGCTTAACAATATCCATCTCGTCATGCTCCGCCAAACATAGTGCAGCTGGGCTACAAAAGAGACTTTAAAGTCCTGCTTATGGGAGTGTTGGGCCTGAACTGATTGTCATATAATGTCATTTTAATCCTATATCCTCATTATCTTCTCCTTTCTCAGGTTTGTCCCATTAGATTACCAAGCTGGAGCAGAAAAGCGAGGCTGTCGCAGTGTTTAGATCGTGGGTGTCATTTTACTTTATGGGCTATAAAAAAGGCCATTTATTCGTAAGTGTGACTGTGTATTGGTATATTAACGCAGCTCAAACAACTTGTTTTAGTGCAGGGTACAACACTTTTTTTTTTCTTTTTTCAATAAAATAAAAAAAGTCAATGACTTATGTATTTTAATAACTCTTACTATACGTTTTGAAGAAAATTTGGGTCTGCAAGGCTTCAGGTTCAAATCCATCAGCTGGCAGGTTGCCATTCCTGAGCAAAGAATGCTCAGAGCAGAATAAGCTAAGGGGCTGCAGTCCTAGGCCTCACCACCAGGGCTCATGTTGCAAATGTGGTCTACTTGTACTAATTTCACTCTACTTCGAACACCCGCAATGTCTTCCTGCCCTTTCTTTTAAAGGTGTTAGATTGATTATGGGTAAAAAAAAAACTGACTGTAGAAAGATATTATCGATATCTTAAAAAAATATTTCTTTCTACATCTATAAAAATGCACTGCTCCCTTCAAAACGGAAGGTAGGAAGATATTATGGGTAAGAAAAAAAACTCTGAACAACAAGAAACACATTTTATGTTTACATACAATAAACATAAAGGTGAGAAAAAAATAATTGGCTTCTGTCAGTCCTCAAAAAGTGTTAGTAAAGTAATAGGAAATTCTGCCTTGGCTAGAACTACCGTATTTTCACGACTATAAGGCGCACATAAAAGTCTTAGATTTTCTGTGCAATGTGCAGCCCGTCCTATTCTGCAGAGCGCCCTGTGTGTGTTGTTGTATGGCGGACGTAGTAGAGGACACCATGAGAACGTTAAAGGGAGATGTGCATGGTGGATTGTATATAAATATAACCAGGTGAGCCTTATGTGTGTGTTATATATAGTAATTAAAAACATAACTGAGACTGTGCCTTTTAGTACAGTGTGCCTTATGGTCAAGGAAATACGGTACAGATCTTCCAGTGGGCTCACCACCCACGGAAGGGTTCATGGTAAGGTGCAGTGTGATTTGTGAGGCAGCTGTGGAGACTGTTGCACCTGAGACTCTATAGCGGATCAGAAGATGAAGATAAATATGTGAATGAATGTAACTTTTGTTTCCCCACTAATCACTACTGTTCATCCTCCTGAGCTTCAGTGTGATAATCAACACTGGGTTAAGTGTTTGCCCATTGGCTCACTGCCGATGATGTAACCCTGTGATTGGCAGGTTACAAGGCCATACAGTTTATTTTTCTTTTTCATAGTGGAATCTGGAAGTAGGAGGAGGAAAGTCAATCGACTGCATCTGCTGTGTTACAGAAACTTTTACTATCAGACCCTGGGACACCGCTCAATAAATATGTCCCTTTGTTGTTAGCGTAGCTCTTGAGATTTATAATTCATAATCTAAAGTGTTTATCAGGATAATGTCAAGGGCAGAAATTGCAGCCAATTGGCCAAGATCTATGACTTTGGAAGAGTCCCTTGCAGGGGACTCAGAATGATTCAGAATGTAATATTTCAGCTACAAACACTAGGTTAGACCGCAGAGGAAAGTTATTTTCCCTTTGTTGAACGTCATGGTGATGCTCATAATTAATTAAGAGAAATATCGTAGCAACATTTTCTTAATCTGTGATAGAAGAGTGTCAGCTAAGGGGAAAGAAAAAGGTTTACAGAACAGATGTGAGACCAACCATGAAACACTGCATGGCCAAAAAAAAAGGGTCATAGACTCTAATATTTTGTAGGACTGCCTTTAGCTTTGATTACAGCACACATTCTCTTCAGCATTGTTTGGATAAGCTTCTGCAATGTCGCAAGATTTATTTCCATCTAGTGTTGCATTAATTTTTTCACCAAGATCTTGCATTGATGATGGTAGAGTCTCCAGTAGACTCCACCACATCCCAAATATTCTCAATGGGGTTAAGGTCTGGAGTCTGTGGTGGACAATCCATGTGTGAAAATGATGTCTCATGCTCCCTGAACCAGTCACACAAAATTTGAGCCCGATGAATCCTAGCATTGTCATCTTGGAATATGCCCGTGCCATCAGGGAAGAAAAAATCCATTGATGGAATAACCTGGTCATTCAGTATATTCAGGTAGTCAGCTTACCTCATTCTCTGACCTCATACTGTTGCTGAACTTAGACCTGACCTCCAATGGGAGGCTCCTACCTAATTGCTTGATTAAATCCAGGTGGCAACTTTTTTTTTTTTTTTTGGCCAGGCAGTGTATATGGAATAGAGACGCTACCAATAAGCAGAAGACAGGAGTCAGAGCTGGAGTTGGCCAAGTTAGAGATGCTGACATTCTCTTTTGATTGAGATGGTTTGGACATTTTGAAAAGACGGACAGTAGATACAGTGGACAAATGGATTGGTAGAAGAATGATCTTAGAGATGGAGCTTCCTGGTAGCAGACAAAAAGGAAGGACAAAGAGGAAATTGATGGATGCAGTGAGGGAGGACATGGAGATAGTTGGAGACAAAGTTGATTTGCTGTGGCAACCCCTAAATAAGGTGCAAGCCACAGGAAGAGAAAGACATATTATATTCTAGTGAAATAATTTCCTACAAAGAAAGCAAGTCTACATGTTGGTTTGAGGAACTGCCACAAATATACATATTTTACAGTATTTTGTACATGCCAGATCCTAGCACCCCAAAGGTTTGCAATGTATACCATCATCATCAAGTTTATTTCTCCCTTACACCCCCAACATACAGTTTAAAGCGATGGTCCCCGACCATCGGCGGCCTGGACCCATTGAATGTCTGGAAACATTTTCTGTCTTTAAGGTGTGGCGGAATAGTTCCCTTAACTAAAAAAAGACGAGTCATGAAAACTGGCCTTTTATAAATATAATTATCAATGTTTATCTACTATATATGCAACAATATTAACAGTGACCTCATAATTTTGTAAGTCTTTTAGTGCAGTACTCTTGGTCTCCAAGTTGTGAAGCAGTATAGGACAGTCGTGGCCCAGTGGTTTAGGAACTAGACATGGGCCCAGAGGGTTCCAGGTTTGAATCAACCAGTTGCCAGGTTACCACTGAGGTCAACTGAGCATGGCGGCGTCCTGACCCACTGCTCCCTGAGCGCTCAAAGCTGCCCACTGTTCACAAGGTGATGGGTTAAATGCAGAGGTTCCACTTTGTTGTGTGCAGTGCTGTGAGTCACAATGTCACAATGACAAGGACTATGCTTTCCTTTCTTCATTTCCTAAAGACTTTGTTGCCTCATTTCAGAGCCGATTGCTGCGTAGTACAGCGTGAACATTGATCAGACATTAAATGGCTACTCTGGATAGGCAGCACAAGGACATGGCAGAGACACTTTTTTTTTTCACAACATGTAGACTTGCCTGGTATACATGAACATGTTGTCTTCAAAAGGTACACCAGCAATAACAATGTGCATGGAGCTGAAGTGCCAACAGCTGCAGCTGACTCCGGAACACTAGCGGAGTCAAACTAGGGAAAGTCACAACCAAAACTTTTTGACATCTGCTGAAAATGTCACAAACCAGAGGTGCAGATTTACGAAACAGTGAATATAAACTCAGCTGTGAAAATATGTTATTTTCTTCGATTGTTGTTATAACAAAATACTACATTAATCTTTCATAGTAGTCGTTTTGGAATCCTGGCCGTTACGTAGTGGCTGTAGGTAAGATGCGACTTAGGCAGACATCTGGACATGCAACAAGTTCTAGTTATACAACAGGGGACTCAAACTTCTGTCCTGTGGGCCATTTACGGCCCATGGAACAATACTTTGCGGCCCCCACCTTGATGTGAAAGTTGAATTTATAATATTTTATAGACTTGTTCTCCATATTTTATGGGAAATCCTATAGTCCTCAAAACCTTGATCCACAGTCTCCTACTGGTTCAGTCTTGTATTACACAGAATCAATGGGAAACTGAGTTTTTTCTTTTGTATTGAAGACTGAAAACTGATGCGGCCCTTCAGTGAAATGTGGTGTGGGTGGAGGCCCTCAACATATTTAAGGTTTGAGACACCTGTTATAGACACATGGATAGGCAGGATTCGCTTATAAAAAAAATTATATTCATTCATTCATTCATTCTCATCCGCTTGTCCGGAGCCGGGTCGCGGGGGCAACATTCGGAGGAGGGACGCCCAAACTTCCCTCTCCCTAGACACTTCCTCAA
>JAFBJS010002624.1:113091-153771 GCA_016785265.1 Paraplagusia blochii | reverse complement strand
GCTCCACAGTAGTAGTGGTTTGGTAAGTGACTAGTTCTACTATACAGTTGTTTACTGTATTCCATTATTATTCCATTAATCACCTACTGGTACTTTAACACTTGGTAGGAAGGATGGGGCACTGGGAGCAGCCCCAAAAGCTAATGGATTAGGATAGGATACACCCAACCTATCACAGCAGTGATTCACCGCAGAAATAGGAACTTTTATTGGCAGAACAAATGCAGCTACAGAATCGTTACTAAATGTTATACTAAATACATAGTACATAGTATAAATACAATACTTTCAACAGTTGAATTTTTTGGGGGTCATTAAGGGGTGATGTTTTGTTGCAAAACTGTATTTCAGGGCAGTCTTGGCCTAGTGGCTAAGGAACCGAACTTGGGTCAGAGTGTTCCAGGTTCGGTTCCACCAAGTGCTAGGCTACCACTAGGTGGCCCTGTCCATGTCATCATCACAACTCCATGTTCCCCAGTTGCCCAAAGCCGCCAATTGTTCAGTTTGGTGATGGATGTGCAATTACACTTTATTATTATTTATTATGTAGTACGGCGGAAAAAAAGCCAGTTCCCCAGAGCACACGCGCATTGCATCGTGCCCCCGCCAGGGGGGCCCGCCCCACACTTTGAGAAGCACTGCTCAAAAGGAAAAGCAAACTCCTTGTCATTGTGACACTGTGATTCACAACAAAGCACACAACAAAATGTCATCTCTTTTTTTGTCCTTCCTTCCTTATTTTTTATGTTTGTTGTTTATATTGTTTATATACCAATAAGTATTTTGGCAAAAAAATTTGGAAAAAAAAATGTATATGCTTATATACCGAAATGGTTATATTTGAGTATTCAGGTTATATAGTATGCAATATACTATAGAGGTACAAACTATACTTTAAATGTACACACAATACACTGTAAAATTACATAGGATTTTATAGTACTCTATATCTTAGTGAAGTATAACTAGTACAATACAATTTATTATAGTTGATAGTAGCCCAACAAAAGTATCCAGTAGTGGCCTGTATTGGACTGGTTAATATAGTCAAATTTGGGTTATACTTGTAAGGCTAGAACACTGACCACCAAGCCACCCTGTTGCACAAATGGTCACTTTTAAATTCTAAAAAGGTTTTTTTTTTTTTTCTATTACACCATATTTACGTGCTTTAAAAGAATATGTTAAGGTAAACCAGCCACGAGGGTGTGCAATCCAGGGTTTTTAAAGTGGAGGTCCCAAACCTGGATAAATGGTGAGGGTTGCATCAGGAAAGGCATCCGGTGTAAAACCTTGGCCAAATCAGCCATGTAAGTCAACAAATTCAGAAATATTTCAGGAATTCTTCAACATCTGTATCTCTCTCTCTCTCTCTTTTGCTGTCTCAGTCCTTGGCCAAAATTCTTTCCATCCACCCATCCGGATACACCAACACCCCGCCCCGTTTTGTGAGGGCTTAAGTTGATAGCGAGCCATCAATTCCATTAAGTGCTGGCTTGATATACAAACTAAAGCTCCTGTTTAGAACACGTCCCTGAACCGATAAGGATTGGCCAGGAAATGGACTGACTTGTAATTCATGATATGTCTCAAAGTTCGCCTGCCTACCTTCTCTCTTCAGATAACTCCAGACAGTTCTACTTTGTGACTTAATTACAGGAGGTGGTAAGACTGAGATAAAGTTCTCTCTTACAGGACTCTTTCTGTGGACTTCAAGCACAAAAATACTCGGTCTGGGCAAATACTAAATGCTCCTATTGATTTCTCCAAATTGTTGTTATGAAAGCGGACGTGCCTTTCTCACTTTCCCCTCTATTGACTTTATAAATAATGTGACTTGTTATATCACACGCCGAGCCAAGTGTCTTTCTCTAATAGAGCAAACAATGTCCCAGTGACAATGCTATTACGCTGATAAGTAGCAGGCACAATGGTTAATATGCTCGTGAAGAATGTCTCTGTTTCGCAGTTGCATAATACCGCTTGATAATAAGCCCTCACTGTAAATAAATATACAGTTCACGCGACATCGACACCTTACCTGCGCTCTAGAAGTCTGTAGTCAAGGTCACAGGATCCGCATAACCACGATTTCAAACACTCTGTGGGTGCCGAGGTCGGAACAGGAATGGAGTAGTACCCCCAGGAGGCAGTAGAGCAGGTCGAGGCAAGGTTGATGCCGAGGCGCTGCATTCTGATGAGAGCTGGGGGCAACTGGCAGTGCCAGGTCTGAGTGACATTCAGGACTTTGTTTTCCTACAGCCTAAAAAAAATTGATTTTTAAAGTCGTCGTTTGGAAATCCTATTTTGTTTTCAATTCTTTCAATTTCACTTTTTTTAAGGTGTGGGCAGCAAAAAAAAAAACATTGGAGCATATCATCAGCTGCAGTCCGAGTGTTCCTGCCGTGATCAAGGTCTGTGGGCTGGTGACACACACCATCTGTGCTGGTAGGACATACAAACTGTCCCATCACCTCGGTTCAAGCTAAGACAAAAGACCCCGCTTTAGGCAAATTGATCTGGAAAACTATGGTGTTTTCTCTAGCTAATTATTTACCCCAGGAAAAGGGTGACAAAGAGGAAAAGTACGAGAGAGAAAAGCTAATAGGGCCCAGAAAGACAGTGAGTAGATGCTTGCCAAGCATCACACCTTTTAGTAAAGTCTTGATACAAAATAAAGTTTGAGTTCTATTTATTTATTATCATTATTCAAGATGTGAAGCATGTCAAAGTCAGGCTCGGGGGCCAAATCTGGCCCATAGTGTAACTACATCTGGCCCGTGCGATCATATCAAATATAACTAGACTTGATCTACACAAAGACCCTTAATATCAGCAGAATCTAAAGCATGCGTATATTATTAAGTTTTTATTCTTCCAGATTTAATGTTGATGCAAAGCTAAAGTGTGTTTCCATATGAAATAGAAAGACAGACAGATAGATGGGTAGAGAGATAGATATCTGAAGAGAATGGAACCCCAAAAAAGAAAGAAAGAATCAAAAAAAGGGAGGGTGCAAGGTAAACAAAGCTTATCAAGCATCACACATGTCAGGTTTGGGTGCCAGATCTGGCCTGCAGCTAAATTACATTTGACCCGTGCTATCATATCAAATGTGTTTTGTTTTTCATTTGTTTATAAAATTAAATTTTGACTCGTGATTCAAAGCTCAGAAAGACAATAAGAAGAACTATCCTTACCAAGCACCACATCTCTTAGAATATAGATAGCTAATTCCTTTAATTTAACTACTTAAGAAAATATCACACTCCGGGTCCAAAGGCCAAATATGGCCTGCAGCTTGAGAATATTCGCCCATGCAATCATATTAAATGATTTTTTTATTTCTTATTTGTTTATAAAACTAAGTGTTAAGTCTGGATTGAATGTTAATACAACACAAAAGTTTGTTTCTATATGAAATCTAGAAGGAAAGTCACGCAGGCAGAGGCAGAGAAAAAGAAAAAACAAACAAACATATTTTTCAAATTCCAATGCACTCTGAATATAAGGTTTACCCAAAGTAGAGTTTTTTTCTGGAAATATGTCAACCAACTAAATTATGACAATGTTTCATGGCAGTTAATTTTACAGCTAATTAGAACACGGAATTGAGCATATGGTAAAAATGTCAACATCATATTTTACAGGCCCAGGTTATTACAATGCAGATTCTACCATGTAATCCAGTCAAATAATATAAGAATCAATTATACTCCTTGCATTATGAAAAAAAAAAAAAAACTGATTAAATCCTGCAATGGAATGAACTAAAGGCCTCAATATTATAGCGTCCAGGTTCTGCAAATGTTGTCCTTAAAGAGCACCATGCTGCATTTTAAGTTCTGGGTCAGACATACTTTCCTCACCTTGTTTTGCAGATGGCGATTAAATCTTTAATTGTCAGGGGGAGATGGGACTGCAGAGCAGCGAGAGCGAAAACTGGCAAACAGATTTTTAATTATGGCCCACTAAATTAAGATACCCAGATTCAGTCTCATATCTCCGGCTGATCTATTCCTCCTCCCTCCCTCTCTCCCTCTACCGTCCCCTCATCCCCTCACCCTCTCTCTCCTCGCTCTCTTGCCCCGAGGCTCTGATTGTATTACTCATTCACAGAGATCATCAGTCATTTTCCAGTGACTGTACAACATGGCCACATATCATACAGCCCAGGAATGAATGTATGAGGGACAAAGTTGCGGCGAGTTGGTAGTGAATCTCCGTGGGAGGGGGGAAATGCAGCAAAGAAGGAGAACAAAATAAAACGCGTATCTGAGAATTGGTTAATATTGCAGAAGACTTACTTGAATAACCGAGTGTCCGGCAGAGCAGAAACTGGGTTCTATGGTCAGTTCAGTCTACATCAGGCCTGGACAAACATTTTGAGTCAGGGGGCCACAGTTGGTCCTAAAATTAGACGATATGATCGGGTTAGAAACAGATAACTGTAAATTGTAAATAACCTAAGTGTAAATAACCTGTGAATTTCAAGGCTAAATTGCTTTAATCCTTCTCTATGCCATTTACGTATATAAATATATGTACTATATATATATATATATATATATATATATAAATATATATATGTAATTGGTTGTACATCATCATCATCATCTTCATCCGCTTTTCTGTTGCCGGGTCACAGGAACAGCTTGCCCCCCAAAACCCATTGCGCCACTTTGGAATATTTTTGGCATATTACTTGGAACAGGAACAAAACCAGAAACATTAGAATTTTTTTTTGTTCCACAAAAGAAACCCTTATTTAGAAATATTGGTAACCACACTGAAGTCAGAGTCACTGAGCTCCTATAAGTCTATACCTTGACCTGATGAGGTTCACTTCCTGTGACGTTCACTGACTGTCGGATTATAGGGGAGGACTGACTACCAACTATTATCACATCCTAAAGGCAACTATATGAGGTCAAAATTGTTGTCTGTAAATATAGAAAATGCTAGTTTCAGACATGAGATCAATATATTTGTCCTTATTTATAAGCAACTGCAAAAATAATCATTGTAAATGGGCAGCAATTCATTATCAATTACCTCTTATTATTTTATTGGTAAAGGACAAACAAATAAATTCTATATATTTGCCACTCCTTGTGTTTGGATGCACAATTTTCAGTTTGACCTAGCAACAAACAAGCCAAAATTGGACAAGGGATGAGGAGCCAAAGTTAATATATTTGCGGAGAAAACAAAGGCATCCGGGCACATAACAAAAACACTAATATAAATATATATTAATATAGAAATAAAACAGTTGACAAAGAACATTTAAGTGCCATTTCTGTTCAAAACAAATTATTTCCCAAATCCTGGTTCCTATTTGTAACACTTCAAAAACAGAACAATACAGGCACTAATTCAATTTCCTCCTCTTCCACAAATCGATCAAATTCAAAATTTTCTGTGTCTGACCTTAGCAGTTTGGAAAATTTGGCATCCAACATGCTTGGTGTGGCTTAGTAGTTCACCAAAGTATTACTTTGTGACAGATTTCAGCGCCATGTTTGGTGGCACAACAAGACTCCACACAAAAGGCACTTTGTGGATTCATGAAATAATTATAGGTTTTTCAACAAGAAAATACAGAATATAATTTGAAGAAGTCTGTTGGGCCGGATTACAAAGCAGAACGGGCTGCCTCTAGCCCCCAGCCCTTAGTATTCCCATGTATGGTCTACATCTTGGATCAGTAACAATATCCCTCTCATCCCTCAGTGCTTCAGTTGCTGGGATGACCGCGGCAGGGAACTGAGACGTCAAGCTCTGACATGTGACACTCGACCAAATCCCTAGTGGATATTGTTTGTTGTGGGGAAAAAAAGAAAAAAAAAGAAAGTCCTTTGTGGCTCACTCAACCCCACAGGCTGAATATAATTAAAAAAAAAATATCAGTAGGCTGTCAATGTGTCTGAAATGTAATATCCTGGACGGAGCAGATTTTTTTACGCACTCTCTCTCTCTATGCTCATGCATCTGTCAGGTTTTATGACAAGTCTGTGGCTGCTGTATCAACATGTAATATAGGCATCCATCCGACACACGCATACGTGTATCTTTGGAGACGCTGTTGCGCTCCCGTCAACTCAAACACTTAAACACACACACACACACACACACTCACAGACACACACACACACACAGCCGGGTAGACATAATGAGAGCTGCTTTGCCAGATGCCTAATTATGGGGCTTTAAAAATTAAGCTCTGTTGTCAGTGTGTAGTTACTCTGCATCAGGTGACTCAGGGACACCGTGACTCACTCCCACTTTAACAAGGTAACCTATGTTTAAAACTATAGATGACAATACACGCAACTATTTTTTAAATATTAAAGCCAAAAAGTCTCGGCTACCTCAGATCGTTAATGTTACGTTTCCAGTTCTCGCCTTAGCGATGCGTTGAGTTAATTGCAGGGCAGGTTTTATCTTCATTTACTCGCCGCTCTATCTTTTACTTTACAAGGCCTTTCTACTTAAGTTTGAACAACTGCATAAGTTTGACGGTCTTACTCATTAGTTAAACGCATGATTAATTTTTATTGTAGTTTCGCCTTAAATTTACAAAGGATTGGTTTCTACCAGGTACTTTAGTTGTGCTTTCGAGACTCTCGAGACTATTTTTTTTTTAACAACTTCCTGTGCAGGGACTCCTAGAGACACATTACAGAACTGCAGTGTGGAAGGTAGAAAGTAAGAAAAAAAATAAAATAAAATAAAAGTGAGTTCACCTGCGTCCTGCAAGTGCTGTGTATTTATGACACACTAAAATATGCAATGGCCCGTACATAAAGTTATTTTATTATTTCCATTAGGTGAATTAAAGTGTCTTTTTTACTTATTGCCCCAAACTGAATACATTTATGTATTTTGATTCCCATGACTAGTTGTTTTTCTGATTCTAATGACAATAAAAATGTTTCAAAGCCTTTACATTGCACATCAAACTAAGGCCCGTGGGCCAAACCTGGCCCGTGGCGTGATTATATCTGGCCCGCAGGATCTTATAAAATGTGTACGAGAGTTGCATACCTAGTATCTTTTCTGGAACCCCTTCCATCCTGTTGCCATTAGTTTATTACTGAATATCTAGTTGACTGGACAATGGTGACCTATCCAAAAGGGGAATGAGAGCAAACTTCAGGAAGTACAGAAAAAATAAATATCAACCAATTTATACGTATCTGTCATGAATCAGCTAAACATGAGGGAGGTTAAGGTTTGTTTTTAACAGACAGCAGTACAAGCTGACGCAGAGCTTGGTTCATCACTGTGGTCATTAAGCAGACTGTAATGGGCCATGATGGAGCCTGTTCTGCTCCGATGCCAGGGCGGCGGACCTGTGGATTACACTGCCATTATCGTCCATCGAATCGCACTATTATGCCCTTGATGGAGGAGAACTGTGGATTGGGCTGCGGGAAGGATGAAAATGGTAAAAGCGAAATGCACAGCTGCGGAGCACAAACAAGTCCGAAAGAACTCGCCTCCCCACACAAGTTGCCATGAAATGAAATTAACAAGTAGTGACATCTGGCACCATCCTCATCGCAGTTTAATATGTTGCACCTTTGTGCATGAACGGCTTTTTCCTTTTCCTCAATTAGTTTGTTCCATCGGGGGACGCTAAAGGTCACGTATATCTGCATGCAGGAAAAGTTGAACCGGCTGAATGGCTAAGAATGATGAAACAACGATGGCGAGTGAGAGAATGACAGAAATGAAGTCGCTGCTACACCAGCTAATCACATTGAATGTCAACGCAGCCCCTCACTCCTGTCATTCCTTCGGTATTCATTTCATTTCCTGCCATGCCCTTGTCTGTCTGCGTGACTTCCTGACAAGATGAAATGTGTGTTTTTCACATGTCTAATGAGGCATCCTTGAAGACATGAAAAAAGAAAAGAAAATAGTAGAATAAAAACTTAATGCTAAAAGGTAGATACTAAAGAGATAAAAAAAATGTCTTACAAATATATAGAGAGTCTAAGAAATTGCGGCACTTGGAATGATATTTCGTGGTCTCCACCTTGATATAAAAGTTTAATGTTCGCGCAGCCTACAAGATTTGGGAGGGTACTGCAAGTCGATTATCCTGAGGCGGGTAGTAGGGGCAGCATTCAGAGGAGGGATACCCACCCCTTTACTCTCCCTAGACCAGGGGTGGGCAAACTTTTTGACCTGCGGGCCACAATTTCTCCTAAAATTGGACACGAGGCCGAGTCAAGAGCAAAGAGATGGAGCGCTCGTGTAAGCTAAGAAAAATGGCAAGTAAAAGTCATGTATCAAACCCAAAATACTAAATTTCTAATAGCCTATTATGTCATCTACTGGGAAAATGCAGGCGTTGTAGGGAAAAGTCGGAAGTTTAATTATAATATAAATAAGTTATTTAATTTGGACAGGGATGTCGGGCCGCATTAAAAGGCTCAACGGGCCGCATGTGGCCTTAGTTTGCCCACCCCTGCCCTAGACGCTTCCTCCAGCTCATCTGGGAGGATCTGGAAGCGTTCCCAGGCCAGCCGGGCAACATAGTCGCTCCGGTGTGTGCTGGGTCTTCCTCTGAGTCTCCTCCCAGTGGGACAAGACTAGTAGACCTCCCTACTCCGAGCTCCTCACCTTCTCTCTAAGGGAGCGCACTGCCACCCTACAGAGAAAGCTCATTTCAGTTGCTTGTGTTCGGGATCGGATACAAGCAACCGTAGGTCATAGAACATCCAGTGAATATATTTTCACAGATTGATGGACCGTACTTTATTACTGTTGATAGCTGATACAGCCCTTTTGTTAATTATGTTAAAGTTTCTTATTATAGCCCATATATTGACAGTAAAGTATACGGTGTTAAAAGAAGTCGGCAACCAGACAACAGATAGGTGGATATCAACATGTAAGGTTTTCATCCAACTTTAGCAGTCTCCACAACTGTCACCCAAATCACACTGCACCAGACTGCGACCCTTCCTTCGTGTTTGTTGGGGATGGTGCTATGCTGAGAGTACCTCCCTCCAAAGGACCGGGTGGAATCAAACCCAAAGCCTTACAGATCCAAGTCTGACTCCTTAACCACTAGGCCACCAGTAATGCAATAATATATGTATATTTCTTTTGCATTTTAAAAAACAGTTATTGTGTCAGTGCTAGCCTTACCCTGCACAACAAAACTAAGCGGAAAAACTAAAGTATAGATCAATGCAATACAGAATTTTCTTCCCCCAGCTGTCACATTTTGTGGACACAGCTCAAAAAAAAAAAAAACCCATCTAAACCTCTCGCGGCCCAGCATCCCCTGCAGTGATCTGATGTCAAAGTTTGTGATGGCCATGTAGCCGGCAAATATCACAGCCCTCATTAATCTTATAGTGACTTCCCTGGTGAGAGCCAGGGAATTGTTACCAGTTCTGTCTTTCTCTACATCTACAGAAGGTTCAGACCCAGCAGCGGTCAGAAGGAGCACGGAGGAGAGGGACTGTTACAGCAGCAACACACACTCACACATACACACTGACTGCAGGAGAGTAGGCTAGACAAACAGAGCGGGGGGTCAAAATGATGAAACCCAATAGTGGCTGACTTCCAAGGCTGAGGGTGAAGCCTTTCTGTGAAGGTTGGACAAGCAGGAGGAGCAGATCTGATTTTCGACTCTTTCAGAGGAGTGTCATAAGCTGGTAGCTCTCAGGGTAAGAGATTATTCATTCAATTCTCCCCACCCTCATGCGGTCTGCTTCATCTGTTCCCTCCCCATTCTTTCTACTTAGGCTTCTATTGACTGCAAAACAAGCGTGTCAGTTCACCGGCCGAACAATCAGAGAAGTAGGCCAGAACATGCCACTAATCCAATCATTTGGCCGAAGCCAGTTGGTTGCAGACAGTAATTAAGTTCCAAGAAACAACCTAATTTTATACACAAAGTCAGTGTGGAGCAAAAAAAAAAAATTATTCATGTAGAGTTGAGAACAGCTGTAGGACTGTAGGAGACTGTAAACTAAACTTCATAATTCTGGCTCAAGGAAACCTTTGCATTTATATGTAAATACATATGTGTTTCTATCTGTGTCTATATACATACATTATATATATATATACACATATATGAACGTACATGTACACACATACTGCAGTTGGAACTCATATTTCAGATGGAAACAAAAGCTACTTTTGCCTTAAAATCTGAAACAACCAAAGATTAATATGAAAAGCAAGAAAAACCTTATTTGAGATACAACACAAACATACAGTAAGTATTGTCTCTTCATCTGTAGGTCTGCTTGTCCCTTTTTCAGTGGTGGCCACAACAATTCAGTGAATTCCTTCTCCCCATCTTCTACTCTGACTCCAACTACCTCCATGTCCTCCCTCACTGCATCCACAAATCTCCTCTTTGTCTCCTACCTGGTAGCTCCATCTCTAGGATCATTCTTCTACCAATGTATCCACTGTCCCTCCTCTGAACATGTCCAAACCACCCAAATCTGGCTTCTCTAGCTTTTTCACAAAACCTTCCTGTCTGTCTGCCTGTCACTTCATCTATCCACTATGTTGAGGGACAGAAGAGCCTCTTGGTGCCTACAGGCAAACAGGCAAAGTATATAAATAATAAGTGAATACCAACCTTGTACACCCAAAAAATGCAGCAACCGAGGCCAGCTTTAACACAGAACCACATTACTGTCAAAAATAGTAAGTATTTTTCTGGAGAGTGAGGTCATCAAGAAATGCTTGGACCTCGCTGCTGCCTAATAGACCAAAGAAGAATGCCCTGCTGTCCTTATGAACCGTAACAAGAAGGATCTTGGAAAATTCAAGGAAAATCTACAAATTCGGGTTCTTTTCACAGAACAAACAACCCCAAAAACATTATAAAATAAAAAAATTACGTCAAAATGTTTTTGACTTAGATCTTACTGATCAGACCACCATTGACCCTAATGTGATATAAATACTTTCACCTACTATTTTATTATTTATATAAATCCAAAAGTTGATTAAATAAAGGGAAAAGGGATATCATCTGTTAGAGATGATGTTGTTCATTCCAAGATTTTTAGGGAATTTTTTCCTCTGCATTTAACCCATCACCGTAGTGAGCAGGGGGCACCGGGGCCCTTGCAGACCCAAGTCTGTTTCCTTAACCACTAGGCCACTACTCTGCCCACTTATTTTAGATTTAATAGCAGTAGAAGGCTTCAGTGAGGACCAACATATTTTTTTCACAATGTTTCTCACAAATGACAAACAAAATAATGCTTTTTACTGCCAAATTGAAACAATCACGCATTGGAACAGATTTTAGAGGCTTGCAGCGGGTATTAAAATATTAAAGTACAGAGGAGAATGTAACATTAGAGGAGGATAGGAATTTATAAATGCCCATTACCAACAAATTTATTTCACGCCGCAAAAGTAAAAGGTCTGCAATGTAAAATGTTGGAAGGAAAAGCCACAGGAAGACAGTATTATCTTATTGGTAAAGAAAATACATATTCACAATACATGTATTATAGCAGTGGTCCCCAACCCTCGGCCGTGGCCCGGTACCGGGCCGCACAGAAATAAAGAATAATACACATAATTTGTTTGATTCATTGTCCGAATCTTAATGATGTTTTATTTTGAAAAGTGGCGGGATTCTCTCTGTTACATCCATCTCACTTGACGCATGTCAGACACCGTAAGTCATGTGATACATCCCGCTAAATTAAAAAAAGATCTACTGCTGGAGATCACAAATGATGGTGGCCGTAAAGGTCTGTTGGAGACATCAACTCTGCCGTTCTTCTTGATTAAAGTCATGGCAGAGTCCCCCGAGATTCGCACAACAGCACTGAATAAAGTTTCACATGATTACACAGTGGATTTACGGTCATTTTTATTATTATAGAGAAAATACAACAGTTTTTAATGCTGATCTTATCATTTTATTTGGTTGATACCTGCTACACCGGGCCGTGAAAATATTGTCAGATATTAAACTGGTCCGCGGTACAGAAAAGGTTGGGGACCACTGTATTATAGCACTATATATTATACCATTTAGAATGATGAGAAGAATGATAAGAGTAAAAGTAAAATAAACTGGTGTAAAAATGGTGTCTTTAGGTAATTGTAATGCAACAATTGTATGCAACAAATATTGAAACTCGGAGTGTCTGAATGCAAAAGTGAATACAGATGGAGACAAACGTTCTGCAGCTGCTGTGGCACGCCCGTGGTCGACGAGCGAACCCTTGAAAAGTCTCATCGAGAAAGCCATTAACGGCGCTATGATGCTTGTCATCCCGCATTTGATCAATGCCCCAGATTTTAAAGCCTCTTTGAAAATGTCAGATGTACTTAATATCACATTATTCATCAAAGAGTCGGAGCGCCTTGAGGATCTTTCATGCTTTTCCGAAAGGAATGTCCATTTCGCTCCTTAGAAAATCAGCGCGTAAATGTCAGCTGAACTGGAAATTGCTGGACAACAATGAACAGACCTCGGAAACTGTGCTTGGTAGAGGAATGGCCTTTAACTTGTACAGTAAGTTATGTGCTGAAAACATGCAAACAATCCGTAAGAAAATAATGTATAATTTGTTACTTTATACTCTGAGGTTAACACTAGAGGGCTCATAAGCTTTGCTAGAGGTTTAACAGATGAGATACATGGGGCACTTTACTTTGGATCTTTGCAAGTTTTCTTGCGTTTACCCAACCTACTCTGCCACTTTTAACTCTGCATGGGAGTTGCACATGCAACAAACCTTTGCAAACAGAACAGCTGCTCTACCCTGTGGGAGTCATTAGTGCTGAAGCCCATCCTTTTGTCACACACTCTGTCTGTCCCTCACCTCTCGGTCCAACCTCAGGCCTTTCATGCTCCCCCCCTGCACACCTGCCGTAGCGCTATTCTCCGCAACTCGTAGAGTCCCCGGGCTCCTGGCTGGCGTCGAAACTGAGCTAGATAAATATATATATAGAAAGAGGGAACGAGAGGGAGAGATGGGAGAAAAGTAAGAGGGTGAATGAGTGAAATGGCAACTGACGGGAAGAAAAGAACATGCCGCAGAGGTGGAAAATGGAGGGAATAAGATCCATCAACTCACCACAACCTATTATCCAGGTCCTGGTGGATGATCCCACTCCTTCTACCCCTCCTCCTCATAAATGCCTCTCCATACAACCAGAGACAAAGAGAGAGTTCACTTCTCCTCTGTCTCAGCAGTGGTGCAAATGTTATTTTCCTAAATCCCTAGCCCAACGCCTGCTGGAAACACCCATCCAACCTGTCTGCTCGCTTGTCTCTTTCTCCCTGACTTCCTGCAGTCCTGCTATAAGGAAAGTCCGTCTTAGAAAAAGTTTTTTTTTTCTCCCTAATTCCAGCGAGGCAGAGGGGCCAGAGCTAGTTTTGCATCAGAAACTAACCCTCCACTTCTACACTACCATAGATAACCTGGAGGTTGGTATAACGAAAGTATTCTAACATATACTGCGCTTAAGACGGTATACTAGTCCGGTCCATGTAGGTGCTAATCACAAGACGAGACCTGAGCAAACTATGGCCCCAGGTCTGGATGTGGCCCATTTGTCATTTTAATCTAGCCCACCAAAACTTGGCTAAATTACACTATTTATTTCTATTATTGTTATTATTATTATAATACTGCACTTCTGCTGCCCCTACAGTATCACTTAAATGTTTAACAATGCTTATCCCTGTTTCCTGCAATGCCCTGTTGGCACAATTTTTACTACGCTCCTGGCCAATGCATCAAATCTTAGCACCGGTTGTGGTCCACTATTGAAAATATTGTCCATGCCTGATTGAGCGGCTTTAGAATTAATGATTTGGATCAATTGATTTGGGTTATTTTGTAAGTTTTCTTGGGAATATCTGAATGGTTTACAACTATCAATAAAAGCCATCGCTTTGGCACAAAAGAAAATATCGTTGCCATAGGTGTGGAACTCCACAAAGTCTCCAAGACAACTCCAAGAGTTCACCCTGTGGGCAAGCTAAAATGATGGTCCCCATTGGCTGGAAGGTTCAAGAAGGAGTGGTATGTTGCAATGTGATTTAGCTCAACTCACCAATGGATAAGAATGGATGGATGAAAATATCTGTAGATAGATAAACATCCTCCATCTATTTCCTCCTTCCTTGGCCACCGTGTCAAATCCTTGTATCCACCTTGTACCCACTGCAGCAGGAGTCAAGCACACTCCTTACTCAAGAAATCAAGTATCTTGTTTTTGCCAGCAACTCCATCAAACTCCATCCAGACTCTGAGCTTCCCAACACTGTCACAAGATACACTTTGAAAATATATGACATTTCCAAATTTTAAGTGGATTTCACGGCAGGGAAGGGGAAGTTGGAATAAATATGGAGGTTGGTGGATCCTTCAGTGCTTTTCTACCGATCCAATAGGTCTTTTACAGTGAACCCTTTGCTTTGTCAGCCGTAAAATGAGATGCAATTAACCCCAGGGGTGTTTTGCTCGGGGCAGAAAAAAATACATCTCACCCTGTCAAGGTAGCTGTCTCGGAGATTCTCTCCGTACATTTCTGAAACGAAAGGCAAAATGAACTCCATTTTCTGGACGTGTCTGTCTCACTTGTGATGGTTTAGGGTTCTTCCCGGAGGACCCAGGGGGTCATCCCTCACCGGATTCGAGCTGATGAGGCGGGCTAGATTGGGAATGAACTCACTTTATGGATTTTCAATCCAAATAAAGTAGGCCATTCCCTTCAAATGGCCGTGGCCCCGGCACAGTTAACCTAGCAATTCGTCACTTTCAAGGGCATCCACTGGGAGTTTGCGTAAATTGGCCAACTTGTCGTCATCCTTCACTCCCTGATAAGTAATAGAAGACAGAGATGATGGACATGATTAACCTCTGCATAATCCAGCCACTTTTTCACTGCCTCTCATTGGTCCCTCCCCCAGTGCTTCATCTCTTGATTAAATCCTGGACTCATTTTGCTGAATTATGTTTACTAATCACCAGTCTTATATAGGTCGTAGACTTTACTTTAGGATCACACACACACACACAGAGTACTGTGTCCTTTCACCAGCCTGTTAATCAGGTCTGTTACTGCAGCATGAGGGTGCAAAATGAGATGGTCCCTACTAACTGAATTAATGAAAATAACATTGATTTCCTATGGAGGCACAGTGCCAGGCCTGGTGCAGAGACATGGGCCAGTTCAGGTGTTTATGAATACCAATGCTAATACTAGTGAAGGAAGGAGTTACAAAGATGAGAGGAGCTGCAAGACCACATCAGACTGAGACATTTGATCACAAGATCTTAAAAAAAATGTAAAAAATAAATGAAAAACAAAAAGGCCACGTATATCCATAACATATATTAACATCTATATATATATGCATACTGTATATACATATATTTAAACATTTATACACACATATGTATGTATATACTGTATATGTATATAAATATATATATATATATATATATATATATACACATATACCGTAGTGCTGCATAAGGAGCTGTGAATACAGTGTTTTTCACATACTGTGCTTGATGAGGGGGACCAAATATTGATGTAGGTGGATGACATGCATGACATGCATGACAAATGACATATGTCGTGCATGTCATGCATGTCATTTTTTTACTCAACCTATGGGAGATCGAAGATTCAAACCCAATTGAGCCCCGGTGACATGTAAAGGCAATTAAACTGTTAAGGCCAAATTCAAAAACCAAAAGAAATTAGCACATAAAAATGGCAAATTTTGATTAGAAATGCATTTCTAAAATAAAACAGAGAGAGCACAAATTGTACGTAATGTATGTTCAGTCAATGTATGTTCCATAAATTATCAGTTTGTTCCAAAAGAACATCGAGCATCAGCTCTAACACACACCGTCAGGTAGCCAAAAGTTGCACCTTTTTAAATTGATGTTACTAATATCTTGATTGAAATGAGTTGCTCCATTTAAACTAATCAGTGATTTAATGCTAGGCTGAACACCTGCCGTGTCGCATTATCAACAGACGAATACCCTGCAACACCACCCTGAGATAAATCAAGAGTAAAATACTGGATCTGTCTTACTGGTTTTTTGTGGCAGTCAGAAGATAGGTTTCTAAGATGATCACTACTCTCTAGCAGGGGTCTCCACCCACACTATCATTCCACCGAAGGGCCACATCTAGCTTTCAGTGTTCAATATAAAAGAAAAGATTTTAATAAAAAAAACAAAACAAAAAAAAAAAAACGGTTACCCATAGATTCTGTGTAATACAACACTGGACCAGTAGGAGACTGTGGATCAGTATTTTGAGAACTATAGGATTTACTAATCAAATCTACAAATCTAGAAAATATTAATATAAATTCAACTTACACATGAAGGTGGGGGCCACAAAATATTGTTCCACTGGTCGCAAATGGCCCACGGGCCGCAAGTTTGAGAGCCCGGCTTCGAAATACCTGCTTTGGAAATGTAGTCGATTGGTCAGTTTGTAAAAGCCAACACTTAACATTGTTATTGTTAACGATGGCTGTTCCAGGGGCAATACATTTATTTTATAACACATTTTTTAACCTTTTTTTTTTTTTTATATATTTTCATGTAGCTACTACTTATTTTCTCTTATCCATCACTAGGGTTGCGAGGGCAGCAATCTCCACAACTGCCACCCAAATCACATTGCACCGTACCATACCCTCCTGTCCACTGAAAGTCAACTACCCTAACCAGGGTAGCTGACTCAGTGGGCAGTTGACATGCCCAGGAGGTGAACCTTGGAGTTACGCTCTCTGGGCCAAAGTGAAGGCCTAAATGAGGTGGGATATTCTGCTTTTAATGCAAGTTAATTCAACTTCCACAGCCCAAATAGTTATCTTGTTATATTTGGCAACAGTTCTGACTCCTAGGAGCTTGAACTTTTTCACATCTATTCCTGTTTGGACTTAACCTCCCTCCAGTGGAGCGATGCCAAGGTGACAGGTTGGAGTTACCCACCAGGTCAGAGCTGACTGTCCTCCTCTTGCTTTACTTCCATTGTTAATTCTCTCCTATTTTACCCCATTGATCTTCTGCCTCTAAGCCCAAAACATCCCTGTCTTTGTGGAGCTCCTCCACTGCTCCACCAATAGACTATCTGCCTTCTTGTTGGAAGCCTACATTGATCTCAAGCTGTCGGCCGAGTAACACGAGGAAAAGAAACACATAAATGTCCAGTAGGCAACACAGCTGTGTAATAATATGGATGCTCTCGATATTCTTTACAGTTTGCATTCACTTCTTTACATTTTAATCAGTTACTTTCCGAATTATACTTTGGAATACGTTTAATCAATGTTCCCTCTAATTTTTCATATGTCAGGGCAGACATGCAACCTCCCTGAGCAAATCAAGGACCACTGTGAGTGACATTAGATGTGCACGCTGTGGCCACACACACCAGTATCAAACCAGGGATCAAAGCAAGTTTATTGGCTTCAAAATAATCAAATGACAACAGCAACCAATCCACACTCCCATCTTGCATCTTCGTTCAATTCCAACAGCATTCAAATTACTTTTCTGCTGAATGTGACGCTTGAAGTAGTCCAACGTCCATTCAATCCACACTTTTCCCTCCGAAAACTCGCTTGTTACTTTAGACGTTGAGTTTCAGTGAAAATAAACAAGAAACTCAGTATTCTGTCTCTTATACACATCTATAGAGTGCTGTAAATAGCACTGATTGGCTGCTTATGTAAATACGTGTAAACCGCATTATATCATTGGCTGGACAGTGTTAGTTATTGTTTTACTAAATTACCGCTTGTTGTCACATGCCAGTGAGTGAGTTGCATTGGTAAATGGTAAAAAACAAATTGTTGTTTGTTTATTTTATTTACACCTCAGCTTGGATTTTAATTTTTGTGCTGCATAGATTTGCTGTGCGTGGAGACTATGAGAGCATTGCTTTTTATCATTTTAACCTCTGCGTTTTCCCTACATTGACTGCATTTACCTCAATAGATAGCATGAAAAGGCTAAAAGCATTTAAGAATTTAAGTTTCTATTGTCAGATGTTACATCTTATGCTTGCAGGTCAAAATATAGGCTCACATTTGTTCTAGAAGATTTAAATACATTTATGATCATGTCAGAACTTCTATTAAGATTTGTCCACAAGCCGTTCTTTAGCCTTGAATCCTCTGAAACAATGAACCTAAAAGACTCAGATGAAAGTTCAGCAAATATTTTTGTCAGGTATTTTCAGACAGAACCGGGGAGACCACTCACAAAACACATTTTTGGGCGGGGAAGAAACCATCCAGATTGGACTTATAATAAATAAATACTATATAATAGTAAAATAAAACCCTGACTCACACTTACACTAAAGTCTAGTTACGTTACTGCAAATTGTGTTATGTGTAATTTGCAGTGGTAATTTGGGTGGCAGTGGTGGAGACTGCTGTCCCTATGACCAGATAATGAATGGATGGATGGATAATATGTAGGACACAGCAGATGATACCTGATATCCCTTTACATCCACTTGGTCATTTTTTTTAAATGTTGTAATAATGGGTTTTCTTCCTAATGACTGAATTTGGCATACACAGTATGTAGTTAATTATCGAAAAAAGTGGCTTGCTTTGAATTGCCGTTGAAGTGATACAAGAGAAAAAAAAAAAAAAAACAATAAAGACGCGACCCATTAGGTTTTATTTTTACCTGCTGGCTATAAACCAGCATGGCAAGTCCAGCTGGGTTGGATCATATATTGTCCATAATTTTAACAGTTTCTACGTTTTCTTTAATAGAGAGTCAATTTTTTTAATGCGTGCAATTTGAAAATAGTTTACAGCCAAATCTGCTGCTAAAATTAATGTATAAAAAACACAATCATGTTGGACAACAGCTGAAGGCAACAAATAAAAACTATATATTGTAAAGCACAATGGTCCCCAACCACTGGGCAGTGGACCAATACTAGTCTGTGGGTGAGTACCTGTATTTGTCATTACCTGTAATTAATGCACATAGTTTATTAACATGTGTGTTACATTCTGCAAAACATCTTTTTATTTATTATAATGCTTGTAAAATTTGCTACACTCAAACAGAAAAGTCCTAAAGGAAATGCTTAACAGATTTTATTGTTTTCCGCTGTACCCAAAAGCCAGATTGTTTTCCTTCTTTCTTAGCAATTTCTGACATTTTCCAGAAAGTATAATAACCTTTTCTATTTGGAGAAATATATAAAAGAAAGAAAAAAAGTTTTGATTAAAATCTGATTATATTCATTTTTTTTTTTTTTTACATCAAGGACGGTTAAAAATTAGCTAAGATCCCATGAAATAAATTAATTTAAAACAGCTGGAGAAAGATAGTGAATAGAGCGGAACGTTATTCATTTTAATATCATAGACATGAAGAACTGTCCACCACAATTTTCTGAAAGATACTCTGGAAGAATTAATAAAGTTATTTCGATGTATCTATCTACGAATTTATCTATTATGTATTTCGACTGTGTGTTGTGATTATTGCATGTTTTGCAAGGTTCATACCTTTGAGATGCTGAAGGTAAAATTGCTCCAACAAGTTTTCTTACTTTGATGAGGGTCCTTGGAGGGAGAATGCTGTGCTGCAGCACGGAAAGCAGGGTAGATGTTTCGAAGCAGGCCTGCAGAGAAGCACGAAGGTCGCAGCAAACACACATATACCAGCTAATTAGGGCATCTGTCGGCAAACAAACTCCAGGCCTAGCAGTTATCCTATATGCTGTACTTTCACTTCTATGTGCAGTGGTTTGTTAGAGAGAATATGTAGGAGAAAGCAACAGAGGTCTAAGATTAGCTAGAAACAAGTGGCAGGATTTTCGTAGTTCAGTATTAAATGTCTCAAACAATGAGACGTGTACGTATGCTGTGGACCCACTGTATTTTTCTCCTTTTTTTCAGCCACAATGGAAACAAAAGTAATTCTAACAGTAAAACATTTTTCACTTCAATGCGAAGGAAATCCCTCCAAAGAAAAGGTGAAACCCCGGGTGGTATCAATTAAAATGTCCAAAGGATATTTTCATGTTCAAAACATGTTCAAAAGGATCTAATCTTGACATCTTCACTACCAAATATTCTAAGGTTAAAGTATTATGAAGTTCTCGCTATCATTTTGACACTCACGCCAACCCAAAAAGGTATTGCTTACATCATTAGGACAATCAATAGACTTTTAAAAATCCAAAAATGAAAGTACATAGTGGCTATAATATTGCAGTAATGCGTCATATTGTTGCACTGCTATCGCAATACCAGTTGCACGTATTATTACCAGAGAAACCAGATTAAGATGGTTTGGACATGTTCAATGGAGGGACAGTGGACACATTGGTAGAAAAAAAAAAGAGATGGAGCTACCAGTAAGGACACAAGGGGGGTGTTTAAGGATGCAGTGAGGGAGGACATGGAGGTAGTTGGAGTCAGAGTAAAAGATACAGAGAACAGGGGGAAAGGGGAAACATTGATTTGCTGTGTGAATAAGGGAGAAAGTAAAGGCAAAAGATTAGTTTTGATTTGTGGTATTTGTTTTCATACATATCATATATGTTATTTATATATATGTATATACAGTACTGTAAAGACGATATATATGCGCACTGCACATATCGATCGTGTATTCCATATGCCTTTTTGAAATATTTTTAATCTATATGCATATGTGAACATAAGTATATAGTGTGACAGACGCCACATATGAACACATATTCCTCTCGCTTGTTTGCGTTCTTCCTGTATTATCACTTCACGTTGCTGAATCGACTTTTAGTTCAAAGACTAATTGAAATTCTTTGCCGGTAATAATTACTTCTTTTGTCGGTGTCATAAACATGAGGTCTTAGTCTTAGGGTAGTAAACATTCATCAGACGTAATTTGGTTGCTCCGTGGTTTCCTCACAGTTAAAATAAATCCTCCATATTCATCCTATAGTTTTCTTTGTAAATTGGATATTGGCTTTTGTAATTGTAGTGGCTCCGCTTTGCTCGTGAGTGAGAGGCTTTTTTATGTGTGTGTTGAATTATAACAACTAAACTATAAAAACCTCCACCTACATCTTTTTATCTTACCATCAGTTACCATAATCAACATCTACTTGCCTGCCTTCAACTTCTTCAAAATCTCTGGCTTATTTTTTCTTTATTTTTACCCCACTTTATTCACTAATTCTTCTACATTTATTTCCCATAGTCTTTATGGTCTCTTTTTATTATTGAATCCATTAATGCCTTTTTTTCCTTTATTGGCACACTGTATTCGTCTTTTTATTTCCAAAACTACTTTTTGTATATTATTTTCACTCTGGCATCCACTTATTCACCACTTCTGTCACCTCCCCGCTCACCCTGCACCAACTCCTGCTGGAGTTTTTCAAGCCATCAATTGGGAAGATTGATTACAAAAACTCCACTTTCAGTTTATAGTTCTTTATAGTTTATAGTTTGGATTTTTATTTAACGTTTGTCAGGGTTAGGGCAGTGCTTACTCCTTGTGTAAAATGAAGTATTGATGAAGACTAATTAAAGCCCCTGCTGGACCTCTGGCATTTCATGTTTTGGTGTGATTGAAGAGTAGACCTTGATAACTGATCAAAACAGTATCTCCTACGATAACATTCATCACATTTTGGTCAAAGACCATGTCTTCGATGAGAAACTCTAACAGCTTAACATTGGAAGTAGGTGGGATGAGACTGACGTCACCAAGCGTAGCTTTTGTCAATCACAAGTTTGTGTGTTACCGTATCAAAAACACCTCAAACGGGTTTATATCTTATATAAGTGTATGCATATGATCATTTTTTTTACATCTTAAATATACAGAGCAATTACTGCCCTGCAAGTGATGTTGGAACCTCAGCAAATAACTGTGATAAGGTATGACACTAGTCACAGACTCTGAAGTGAGAAAAATAAGGGATACCAGTGGAACAAGACTAGCTGCATATTGGGCGACATATTGTATAATTAATATAGAAGATAAATTCTCCGCTATCGGGCGATACTATATTAATCCTTGTATGAAATGCAAAACCAACCTGCAATACATTAAACAGATTTGTAGATATGGATTCTGCTGATATGTGAACTTTAGCATTTCTCTACTATTAAAGTGCCAACCGTCAAATTGTAAGTCTCAGCTTAGAGAAATAGGAAATGAAAAATTGACTAAGAACAAATTTAGGATATTGTAAAATACCTTGTTAAACAGTGACGATTTGTCTGCCGTTGGTGAGAAAACCCAAAATTTACATCCTGGGCAAGACTGAATCCTGGTTAGGGCAGTTGGCATCTTGCAGTCGGCACACTACCCTCAGGGAGGTTCATTAGGGGCTGGTTGGGTGTGATTGGGCTGGAGACCCGGTAGAGGATAAGTGGATGAACACCAATAAGCTTGTTTATTAGGATTGGTGTAAAGCTTCCTTAATGATTATAGAGTTTGGTTGAGGAGGGAACGTAGTTATAAGGAAGGACAGTGATTATATTGGTAGAAAAATGCTACAGATAAGCTGCCAGGTAGGTGACAAAGAGAAAGTTAATGGATTCAGTGAGAGAGGACATGTAGTTGGAGTCAGAGTAGAAGACACAGAGGACAGGATGAGATGGAAATTGTTGATTTGCATTAGCAACCCCTAAAAAAGGGACAAGCTGAAAGGTAAAGAAGAAGAATCAAAGCTAAAACACAGCATATATTGCAAGGAAAGGGCAGAAGTGGAAGGATACTGTTTACTAATTAACAATTGGTGGGCTGAATTTATATGCCCAATGAGCCGCATCCGGCCCACCTGAGATAGTCTGACATTTGCGGTATTGTCTTGTATTGAATTGTTGGAGCTGTTAGGCCAGAGTATAGTGAGGTACTTCAAAAACACATGATCCATTTCCAAAGGGAAAAAGAAAAGTTTGAGAGAAAAGTCTGATAACTCCTGAGCCACCAGGGAGAGAGGGAGTGGGAGAGAGTGAAAATCAATAAATAGTTCATCCATTACCATGGTGAGTGTAGATTAGTGAGGGTCCACGGTCGTTTGGCCGTCAGTGTAGGTGGCTGCAGACGAGGATACAATTTGAGAGGGAGGTGCGATGGTGCAACGGTTTTGTGGTGTGCCTGATCTCTGGGGGGTGCGGGGGGTCCCTGGAAGCATGCAGTGGGGGTTGAGTGTGAGATAAAGAGGGAAAGAGAGGAGAGATGAAGAGGCTAGAGGAGTAAATTCAGGGCAATTTAATCACAACCATCTCCACTGGATGATAAGGGAGCAGCAGGAGAATATAAATAGTAAGCCAAAGACAAATGGAACTCATTTTAGGAGAGTATTTAACCTATTTCACAGAGAATCCAGTGTAATCAATTACCTGACCATTAAGCCAAGGCCTTCCTTTAATTACTCTTCAAACCTGATTATTCTCTGACACGCCACCTTCATCCTACAAAAAGATATTATTAGCTACACTGGACTTATTGGCCTTTCAAAACGGCGGTCGGGCCATAAGTAGAGCTACGCTAGTAAAAATCAACCAGCCCTACTGTGTTATTTTGTAAACTGACAGTGTATGTATTTAGTCACGGTTTTGTATGAATATGTGCTTCACTGCACACAGCAGGGCCAAGTCTGAATGTGTTATTTCAACAGCCGTCTGCCGGATTTTCGTTTTTGTTTCACACACAACTGAGCTGTCATTTTTTTTTGTGATTTCTTTTAGTTTTACACCGTTGAGCATTGTTTATTCATGAGTATTTGCTTTAAAAGCAAGACTTTCAGCGATTTGGAAGATAAGGGCATATGTATGCACAGCTTCCACGGTCATCAAAATTTCAGAGGCGTCCTTCGCAAAAGAAGCAGTTGTTATGACCCACTGGTTTCAAAAAGCCTGGCAGTGGTAATTAGTATAAAAACAATCTTGCCGCCGACGGATCTGTTTGCATTAGTGATAGTTCAGTACCAGGCAGGGACTCTTCTCACTTCCAGTCATTTTTCAGTTATCTGTAAACAGTTGTGATTGTCAGAGTCATTAGTCTTTATTTACAGACACATTACTATTTTTTATTCTTGTACAATTTATCAAACAGAAAACAACAATGTCCATATTCATCTCCAGGAAGTGCACTGTTTATTTTGAACACCTCAGTAACCATAATAGAATTTTTTTTTTTCTTTCCACCTCACGCATCCCTGATTAGTAAAGACAGAATATTTTGACTGCCTGCTTCAAAAAGCACCAGCAAATTAATAACAATTGATACATCTTTCTTCGTGGTTATTAGTTTAGTCGTTTATGATGAAAATTTAAAACTCTTAAAAATAAGAAATAAAGGAGGTCTCTGAATAAATTATTCCGACAGTACTCTTTTTAGCCATGGTATTATTGTGCTTCGCAAATTCTGTGTTAACTAGAACTAATGCCATGTAAAAGTGATGAATGAAGGCTAAATTGCTTAAATGATTTTAGGATTTTTTATGCTATCGATTGGAGATATGCTAAAATAGCAAGAGGAAGGCAGAAGGACATAGATCATATAATTCAATTTGGATATAGTTTTGTATTGTATTGTTAAGTTTTGCAGCCCAGCAACATATGAAAAATGGGCCGCATTGGACGCCCAAGCCTCATTTTGCCTTGGTCTGTATCATGTCATAGAAAATGCTCTCGGCAAGTGGGTTTATTATTCTATTTATTTAATTTTAGCTGAAATGACTGTCCAATTACATTTTTATGCTTGCAGTGTTTGAGAAGTGGTTTAACATGTCAGCTATTGACCATGATTCATCTGCAGCTCTTTTTCACATGGGATCTCAAGATAAATAACTCACTAAAATGACAAGAACTGAACTGGTGCACTAAAATTAATTAAAACTTCAGAATCTCTACATTAGGTATACATTTTTTATATTTGTTCAATGGACAACTGCAGCATCAGACCTCTATCTTCAAATATAAATCAGTAATTGACAGATCCAGAGAGTTGCAAAAGAATGGAATCATCTGGGATTTGTGGTAAAAAATAAGAATACGACTAAATAAGACTGAGCAATAAGTGGTTGACAGTCAGAATGGTAAACTCTGAGATCTGACCTAACTCTATTCTGGGAACTAAGACTCGAGAGTTAAAATACCTAGGGTTTGTGTCCTCATCAGTCCTGTTAGCGCCAGAGTGCATGCAGGTTGGTCAGAGCAGGAAACCACAGAGGGATTGCTGAGAAACTGTAAAAGACCAGCAGTAGCACAGCCTAATTAAATGGTGAGGAAGGATGAACTGACTGGTAGACATGTGAGGCACAGGCCAATGACAATTAAGGAGAGAAAAGAAAATAAGGTGACGTAAAAAAAACACAGCATAAGACAAACAATATTGGGATAGCAACATGAATAACTCAAACATCATTAATTAAAAATAAATCTGTCAGTTGTGAGAATAGATTAGCTTTCTGTATACAATGCTGTACAATACACCATGAAATGCAGCTGTTTCCTGCTCTGTCTAAAATTCCATTAATAATATAAATATTATAACACCATGTTTTTATCCATAAGCTACATTAGGTCTCCCTTTAATATAGATCATGTGTCAAACTGAGGCTCGGGGACCAAATCAGGCCCACATTTTAATTTTATTTGGCCCACAATCAAATTTGTGGCAGACTACCACTGAGGTGATCCGAGCATTGCACCATACCAACCCACATGCTAACCAACCTCAGGAAGGCTCACAGGATGAGGCAGTGTGATTTGTGTGCCAGCTGTGGAGACTACTGCCCCTCATACCCAGTACCAGATAAGCAGGCAGAGATGAATAAATTAATTTATAGTATGAGCAGTATGTAAATATACGTTAATAACACAGGGGTGACAAACATAAGGCCTGTAGGACAAAACTGTCTTTCAATCTGCCCTGCATGATGAAGAGAAAAAAAAAAAATTCAACAAACACTTTATATTAAGAAAATGTTTTGTAAGATTTATATTTTGCTTGTGCTGAAAAGAAAGGGAAGAAAGAGACATACTTTTTTTTATGTTCTGGTGTCGTGGGCTAACAGGGTACGACCCAAATGCAGCACTGGGAGACCTTTCTTTAGTGGTTCAAGATTTATTATATCAAAACAACAAAAACTGACCTAAGCTAAACAAAGACTTACATGTGCTTACTATAACACACCACTATACCTGACAACAGCTCCAAAAACGACAACACAAGACAAGACACGACAATGAACCAACAAGGACTGAGTGAGGGAGAGGTGAAGGCACCAGGTGGGGTGAAGGGTGAGGGGTGAGACCACTGGGGTGAAGACAGGAGCGTCGGCCTGGTGGGGGGAAGACAGGCACAGCCGTGGGAACCACCTCCTCGGGGCGTAGATAGGCACAGCTGAGGGAACCACCTCCTCGTGGGCAAGGAAAGGCACAGCTGAGGGAACCACCTCCTCGGGGGCGAAGATAGGCACAGCCGGGGGAACCACCTCCTCGGGTACGAAGTCAGTCACAGCCGAGGGAAGCACCTCCTCGGGGGCGAAGACGGGACAGCCGAGGGAACCAACTCCACGGGGGCGAAGACAGGGACGGCCGAGGGAACTATCTCCTAAGGGGCGAAGACAGGGTCAGCCGAGGGAACCACCTCCTCGGGGGCGAAGACAGAGACAGCCGAGGGAACCTCAACCTTGGGAACATGGAGGACTGGGGAAGACAAGGCCTCAGGAACCGCTGGAGCACCAAGCCCCGGGAAGCAGGTCTGCTACATATCCTCGGGCCTGAGATCCTTCCCCCCCTTTAAGGGATGGCTCCTGACGCCCCAAAGATGAGGGAGGGAGGGAATTGCCTCTGGTGCCGGGACTGACCTGGTAATGTCTCTCAGCGAAGGAGACGGTGTGCAGACCCCTGCCCAGTATGCCGACTCATCACAGCTGAAGGGGTACCTGATTGAATGTGGGATGGCAGCGTAGAACTCCGCCCAGTAAGCTGGGTTCTGCTGGAATCTGCTCATAGCCATGTGGGGATCCCAGGAACAGTGAGGTTTGGCAACAAAGACCTCAGCCTAGTGCGCTGGGTCCCACTCTGCTGGAATCTGCCCATTACGCTTGAGGGGTTCCCAGGAAGAGTGAGGCTTGGCAGTGTTGACCTCAGCCCAGTGCGGTGGGTCCACTTGTGGTTGGTTCATTCTGTTGCATTCTGGTGTCGTGGGCTAACAGGGTAGGACCCAAATGCAGCACTGAGAGACTTTTCTTTAGTGGTTCAAGATTTAATCAAAACAACAAAAACTGACCTACGCTAAACAAAGACTTTAGTACATGTGCTTACTATAACTAAATGGTTTGGCTACTTAGCTCAAACCCTTCTAAACTGCAGCTCAGAACAGGAATACAACACACCACGATACCTGACAACAGCACCAAAAACGACAACACACTACATCTCAAGACACGACAATAAACCAACAAGGATTGAGTGAGGGAGAGGCGAGGGCACCAGGTGACACGAGTGAGAACTAATTACAAAAACACAGGTGAGTGTGCTCACACTGACTAGCCCAACACCAGCACACAGCAGGGAAAAGGAAGGAGACAGACAAACCTCACACTTTTCTTGTTATTTATGTAATATAATGTAATTACATTATTTTTATACTGGTCTAGGCCTTGGCCACAATAGGTAGTAAAATTTGAAAAAGGGGTCTGGTCGTGTAAAAGTCAAGACTAAAGGCTTAAAAATCATTTATGCATTTAATTCATTATTAAATTTAGAGTGCATCTCATTTTTTTCCAGTAATACATGAAAAGTTTAATTGGATATATAAAATGTACTACATAATAAAAAAATGTATACAATTAATAATTTCCTCCTAGAACTGCAGGGAAAAAATATAAAGTGTGAGCTGTCCTTGGAAAAATATCAGACTCCCAACCATTCTTCAACATGAAATGCGGTTTTATTGAACCGTTAAACTTTAATGAGCGTAGAACATACTTTGTTTACCTCATTTTTTAAAGATAAATTACCACTGTACTCCAGCCTGGAGTAAACTCCTCATAGTGATGCCATCAGATATAGATTTGTTTTAAGAATGGATCCCTTTGGATTAGCGCTCGGTGACTTGGAGATGAGCTCGACAGATGGAATATCACCCCGTTGTCACTTTTTGCCACTGAGGCAGAAGTGTGTGTTAAAAGAGTGTTAAAGTAATTGTGGAGTTAAGGACTGGAGAGACCACACACTGTTTCAGGAAAACCAGACATAACCATGCAAGCCATGTTTGGATGCTGTACCAGAGGTTTACCTTTTTTGTATTTGCATATGTCGGATGTATAGGAAAGAAGGGTTCCATCTATAGATGCTGATCAGCCTAAGCTTAATTGCTTGTGGTGGCAGTCAGAGTCAATATGGTGGCCAATGGCCCATTTATTCTGCAGGTTCATTTACCTATAATTAGTCTACATGTGTCTGGCCAATGCACAAGTCTGTCCTCATTAAAATAATAAGAATGGGTTAGACAGAGAGGAGGGCAGAGAGGAACGAAGGAACAAATACAAGAGAAATGAGTGGATCAATACAATGATGAGTCAATACAATAAGTGTCTTGGCACAACAATGGCAACCAATCAAGAGGCTGGTGAGTCCCAGATAACAACATAAAGTCAATTCCATCACAGCAGAACGGGGACACAATACTGTACTTTTTTTCGGTCAAAATACAGCAGTAGTGTGACACATAGATATAGGTAGATATAGGTAGATGTACTATACCTAAATATATATAAACATTCATATACATATGTCTAGAGATATATGAAATATATATTCATATATATATATATACGTATACGTACAATACGCCAACAAGGAGGTGGTGGAGTGATGTTTTGGGCTGGTATCATCGGGACAGAGATTGTCGGCCCTTTCAGGATCCCTGACGGTGTGAAGATGACATCCACAACAAATGTGGAGTTCCTCAAAGAACACTTCCTGCCATGGTTCAAAAGGAAGAATCAAGCTTTTTGGAACAAGATCATTTTCGTGCATGACAATTTACCATGCCACGCTGCAAAGAATACATCTGCATCTCTGGCTGCAATGGGCATCAAAGGATAAACACTTATGGTGTGGCCCCTATCCTCCCCTGACCTCTGCCCTATTGAGAACCTTTGGAGCATCATTAAGAGAAGTGTTTATGATAGTAGGAGGCAGTTCCCATCTCAACAACAACTCTGGGAGGCTATTATGTCCTCATGCAAGGCTGTTCCAGCAGATTCTATCCAAAAACTGACAAATTCAATGGATGGAAGACTTGAGAAGGTCTTTTTCAACATGGGGTCATACAGTGCCTATCATAAGTATATATCCCCTTGGATGTTTTCCCCATTTAGTGCTTTCGTAAATCAATCATGGTCAATGAAATTTGGCTTTTTAAACACAAAATTTTATTGGAAAAAAACTCTGCAATGTCAAAGTGAAAACAGATTTCTACAATGTAACGTCAATGAAATAAAAATATACAAGGAAATAAAATTGTTTGCGTAATTAATTCCGGTCAGTATTTTGTAGATGCACCTTTGGATGCAATCACAGCAGTGAGTCTGTGTAGATAAGTTTCGATAAGTCCATCTGCCCACGGTAATTTTTCTCCATTCTTCCTTGCAAAACCGCTCAAGCTCTGTCAGGTTGCGTGGATATCGGCCATGAACAGCCCTTTTTCAAGCCACAAAGTCTCTATAGGATTGAGGTCTGGGCTCTGACTCCGCCACTCCAGAACATTTACCTGGTTCTTTTTTAACCATTCATGTGTAGCTTTTGCAGTATGCTTTGGATCATTGTCTTGCTGGAAAATAAATCTTCTCCCAAGCCTTAGTTCTCTTGCAGACTAGATAAGATTGTCCCCCAGAATTTCAGTGTATTTTGCAGCATTCATTCTGCCCTCTATCTTTACAAACTTTCCAGGGAGAAACATCCCCACAGCATGATGCTACCACCACCATGCTTAACAGTGGGGATGGTGTGTTTTTGGTGATGTGCAGTGTTTGGTTTCCGCCAAACATGACGTCTTGTCCGATTTTCGATTTTGTTCTCATCAGACCAAAGAATCTTCTTCCACTTGACCATGGAGTCTTCCACGTGCTTTTTGACAAACTGTAGTCGAGATCTATTATGACTTTTCTCATTCTCATTGCCACACTCCCATAAAGCTTTGACTGGTGAAGAACCCAGGCAGCAGTTGCTATATGCACAGTCCCTCCCATTTCAGCAGCTGAAGCTTGTAACTCCTTCAGAGTAGTCGTTGGGGTCTTGGTTGCTTCTCTCACTAGTCTCCTACTTGCATGGTCACTTTTAAGAGTTTACGAGGGCGACCTAATCTAAGCAGATTCACACAAGTGCCATATTCCTTCCATTTCTTGATAATGGATTTCACTGAACTCCAGGGAATGTTCAATGCCTTGGAAATGTTTTGAATTGAATTGTTAATACTTGTTAATCACCCTTTCCCTAAGTTGCTTGGAGTGTTCTTCTGTCTTCGTGGTGTAATTGTCGCCAAGAATACTGATCCACCAGTCTGGACCATTCGGACATAGGTGTTTTATATCTCAATCACTTGAAGCACACCCACACCACTCAGGTGATCTTCATTTCACTAACTGTGAGACTATTGGCAAGAACTTGATGGACCTCTATTGAATTAGACTATTAACTTAAAAAGATGGTGATTAATTATGAAAAAAATTATATTACTTTATATATTTTTATTTCATTGACATTAATTTGTAGAAATTTGTTTTCACTTTGACATGAGGAGGATTGTCCACTAAATGTTTGTGTTAAAATGGCCAAATTTTATTGACCATGATTGATTTATGAAAGCAGTAAAAGTGTAAAACATCCAAGGGAGTGAATATTTATGCTAGGCACTGTATGTTCAGATGTGTTTTCACTTGTGATAACGTTTTGATTGAAATAGTGCTTGATTTCAGTTACATTTCAGTCAGGCATGACGTGCTGTTTATAATCTCACACATAACCATTTTGTGTTCTTTATGACAATAAAATGTAGTTGTGATTTTTATTTTCTTTAAATGTACTATTATCATTGGGAGGTTCATTCAAAAACATTTGAATTGTACTCTAATAGTTGGTGATGACTGCCATTTACTTTGACTTGTCTCCATTTTGAATATATCTGTTATACATATCACACAATATATATATTTGTTATACATATCACACAATATACACACTTTTAGAGTCTGATTAGAGTATATTCAGACTTTGCATGAGCAGTAGTAACTTTGGCCCATGGGCGAGGTGTGAAGAGATAGTATCGGTGATGTGCGAAGATACGAAGTAGGAAGAACAGGTAAGGAATGAATGGCGCTAAAATTAACACTGCACTCTATATCCCTGCAGGTATGATGTCCTGATGGATATGGTACAGTATTATAAGCAACTTTGTTAGTAGAACCAAATATTAAACAGTAATTCCGTTGATATAGATGTAATACCAAAAAGAAAGGACAATGACAACAAGGTTGTGACCTGATTATGTCATGTTAAGAGAAGACAGAAGTCGAAAATTAGAATGGATAGACTACAAGGGTACTTTAATTACTTATTTAATAGGAGAACGTGTTTGGTTATGACTGGATGGATATTTGACAAGTCTATTTACACATTACTTATTAAAATCAAGTATGAAACAAAGACTTTTAGTTCCTGCAACAAGTTATTTGTGAATTATTTTAAGGAACATATCTATTATTCTAAAGCTACACTTCGATTACGCATGTTAAAATACTAATAATCAGTCAGACTTATGTACTTTAGATTTATGCCACACTACTGCTATTTACCTGGCAAGGTGTCTGATCTGATTTTTCTTCTATTTAAAGATTCACAAGGCAGCCTAGTTCCAAGTCAAAGGCATGGAGCCATAAACATTATATTGTAGGAAATTACTACAATCCACTTTAAGTGGCCTTTGCTCCAAGCATTTAGAGGCTGCACTTAATTTCTAAAGGGCAAATGGAACATGGGGGATGCAGACTTACAGTTGACGCAGTTCCGAATGACCTGTTCTGGAAAACCTGAAAAAAAAAGGAATTAATAATAATAAGTAAATAAGTTTATTTTACAGGGGATAATTTTTCCATATTTGTACTGTATTAAAAACATATCGAATTACAGCATCTTCATAGTTTTGGTTTGGAATAAAGGTATTCGTAGTACTCTAGATACATTTTTAACTGGCTGGTGAGCTCTGAAATAAATAAATTTGGTGTGTGTATGCATCCTTGGTGGTGCAGCCATGTGTTGTACAGTTGCTGTGTGTAATCCTTGGCCTTTAGCAGCTGCCCGCAGGTTTCTCAAAAGTGTCTTACTCTAATTAAAAACAGGTGGACACAGCTAGATTAACTTGTTAAAACCCACCTGTCACCGAAGGGCGATGCATCATGCACACATACACACAGGTACACATAAGCACTAAAACTTCTGATGGCTGCCTGAACAATAATTATGAAAGAAAGAGTAGTTAGACTCAAGGCTTTTACTGTTCAAAGAAATAAAATAAAATAAAAAAACTACAATACTTACTCCCTAATGTGTGATACTAAAAATAGTCACCCAGTTTATAGCTGTGAACATTGAAGAGTAAAAATTGCTGGAGCTTGTTTCATCCCAACAAATGCTTTTTCTAATCATGAATTGACGCAGAATGGTCATGAAAAAATAACAGTTTTGTTTTTTTTTTTGGCCTGTCAAATATATTTCCTCTGGATATCATCAAGCCTGTTATGACGCAGGTGTCGTGGAAGACGAAGTAGGACCCAAATGCAGCACAGGAAGGTTCCTCTTGAATTTAAGGTTTATTTTAAACAAAAGAACAAAACTTGACAGTTAGACTCAAGGCTTTTACTGTTCAAAGAAATAAAATAAAATAAAAAAACTACAATACTTACTCCCTAATGTGTGATACTAAAAATAGTCACCCAGTTTATAGCTGTGAACATTGAAGAGTAAAAATTGCTGGAGCTTGTTTCATCCCAACAAACGCTTTTTCTAATCATGAATTGACGCAGAATGGTCATGAAAAAATAACAGTTTTGTTTTTTTTTTGGCCTGTCAAATATATTTCCTCTGGATGTCATCAAGCCTTTGCAGTGGAATCGTGAACAGGACAAATTACGCCGTAACAACAGAGGTTTTAACGGTCCACTGAGAAACAATGAAATAAAATTGTTTAAAATAATTTTTTTCATAGCAAAAAATCATTTTACGGTGTTTTTTTACCAAGTGAACATTTACCTGAAAGGAAAGACTGTAGCTTCCATTTTCCCTCAATGAATCATTACTTTATTTACGCACTGCCCTCGTGATGGACTTGGAGACAAACTGAAGACCTTTTAGGTTTTATTAGAACTGATTACAATCATCCATTCAATATATTTTGAGTGGGAAAGGGCGGCCTTAGCAACTATGGTATCTAAAGAAAAAAACGGCACTTTATACATTCTCTGGTGTGTTGGAGACTAAACAAGGATCCTGCTGTGCTTTAGTGGCATGTGTCCATAAAAATTACTGCGGTGTTCATGCATGATTGGCATTGTTGACGATGCACCATCTGAAATTACACTTTTACAGAGTGTTATAACTTAGGTAACAACAAATTAGGAGGAAAGACTTGTGTAACTCATCCGTAGGTCTCCAAAAATGAGCAGGAGATGTGAGGATGTTAGGGAGGAGATTCACATTGGCCCAGAGTGTCCTCCAGGCAGACAGGTTGCCTAACCTGATGCTGTACTTCTTCCCAATAAACGCTTCTATCTGCAATTAAATCAGCATCAGCAGGGATCAGAAAGAAACTGTTTCTCCAAGAGAGACACAAAAAAGCTCGGCTGAAGATTGCAAAAGAGCACCAGGATAAGAATAAAGCCTATGAAAGAAAATCATGTGGTCAGATCAGACAAAAATTTAACTGTTCGTGCATAATGACCAGCAATACGTTTTCTCTTCGCAAAGAGTGAAAGCCTTTAATCCCAACAATACCATCCAGACGGTCAAGTATGGTGGAAAAATCTCATGTTGTGGGGTTGCTTTGCAGTGTCAGGAACAGGTGAACTCCAGAACTTCCAATAACTGGAAGGGAACCTCAAAAAATTAGCCAAATCTCTGCAGCTTGGTTGAAGTTGGATCACCCAATGATCCAAAACATACAGCAAAATTTGTTTCAAAATGGTTTCAGCACAACAAGGTGAAAGTATTGGAATGGCCTTCTGACCTGAATCGTATCGAGAACATGTGAATTGAACTAAAAACAAAAGTCTGTAAGAGGAGACCAACTAATCTGACAGAAAGAGTGGTCAAAAATTCCAGGATTACTGCAAGAAGATCATTGATCTCTATCCAATGTGACTTACTGAAGTTATAAAAGTTAATGAAAATGCAACCAAGTACTAAGCCCTGAAGACAAAGGTGTACTGTATGTGAACTTATGACCCAGTAAAAAGTGTCCTGCAGTGTCCTGCAAAGACTTATAAATAAATCTTTAAAAAATTATGTGGATTTTTACCGTTTCTTTTTATTTCCCAAAAGCATTAATGCTAGGGCATTGTGGATACCAGTTTATTCATGATTAAAGTGTGAAACCTTAAGATTGCATTGATATAGTGTAGGAACATGCACTGTATGAAAACTTCTGACCCCGACTGTACCTCCATGCTCCCTCACTACATCCGTCAATCTCCTCTTTGTCTCCTATCTGATAGCTCCATCTCTAGGATCATTATTCTACTAATATATCCACTGTCCCTCCTCTGAACATGTCCAAACCATCTCAAGCTGGCTTCTCTAGCTTATTCTCTAAACCTTCCTGTCTCTGTCCCTCTAATGATCTCATTCTTGATCCCTGTCCTTCCTCTGCCAACTCTGCCACCTCTAGCTCTGCCTCCTGTCTTCTGCCTATTGCTAATGTCTCTAAAACAGGGGTGGGCAAACTTTTTGACCTGCGGGCCACAATTTCTCCTAAAATTGGACACGGGGCCGAGTCAAGAGCAGAGAGATGGAGCGTTCGTGTAAGCTAAGATAAATGGCAAGTAAAAGTCTTGTATCAAACCCAAAATACTAAATTTCTAATAGCCTATTATGTAATCAACTGGGAAAATGCAGGCATTGTAGGGAAAAGTCGGAAGTTTAATTATAATATAAATAAATTATTTAATTTGGACAGGGATGGCGGGCCACATTAAAAGGCTCAACGGTCCGCATGTGGCCCCCGGGCCTTAGTTTGCCCACACCTGCTCTAAAACATACATCATGGCTGGTTTCACAAGTGTCCTGTAAACCCTTCCCTTCACCTCAACATATACTCTTTTATCACATGATTTCTCAGGACTGTTCACATGATCAGATAGAAAAAAAAAATCCCTCAGTGATCACTAATCAAAAATGTATTTGTTGGAATAAAAGTGTTAAAAACACAATCTCCACTTTAAGCAATGTTATAACAATTCTATGGAGCAATAATTAAACTAATAGTCTGCCTTATTAGTCAGGAAGCATCGAAGAGGTAAATGGTCTGATGTGATTTCACCACTGTTACATTTAAGGCCGCACTCACTCCCATTGTCTGCAAAAGCTTTTTATGGCAAATCAGCAGGTTAGTAAGCATTTAAATGTACCATTTAGTCAATGGTACATTTAAATGTTCCTTAAAGAATGAAGCGTTTAATTCTTTTTCCGGGCTTTGCTGAAGCGACCCGCAGTAAATGTAAATGCCTCTGACTGTCTCTCTGTGTATGCAGGTGTCTCGGGCGTGTACGTGTGTGTGCACGAGGGCAGCTGAGTTAACGCTGCTCAATGTGTAATAATTCTCAGCGCCATCGCCGGAGAGACGGCGGCAATTGAACTATTGCACTTTGTGTTTTAAATGTTCATTTATGCATTAAACATCCCCGCGGTAGATAATAGGACACCATAATAGTTCTTTAAGAAAATACATCACAAACGGAGGACGGTCGTGCATGTAAACTCCTGACTTACCCTCCCCTCATTTCAACTTTTAACAAACGCCTTTCTTGCAGCCTTTCTCCCAAATACTTCTCTGTATGAATATTTAATGCAAAACTCACAGAAGGCAAATCCAATTTGTTTTATTTTTCTCTCTTCCCTGTCCATTATTGTGTCAGGTGCAGCAGAGATTTCAGTGAGAGCTGTGATTTGCCGGGGAGAGTGAAAAGGCTACGTTAACTTTCTGCAACATCTGCACTAGCCCCTTATTGAGACACTGATTTTATCTTTATTATTTCTTTTTCAAAAATGTCTGGCCTTCGTACAAATGCACATAGTTAGCCAACAAATGGGATTGGATGAAAAAAATAAATAAATAAAACAGTACACATATGCTGCTATTTATATACTCAATACCAGAAGGAGTAACATGAAAATACATTCATTCATCTTCATCTTTCAATCTGTTACCAGGTCACGGGGGCGGGCAATCTTCACAACCGAGACCCAAATCACACTGCACCATTAAATGAGCCTTCCAGTAGGTGGTGAGCCCACTGGAAGTTAAGTGGGTCGGAACGGTACAATGCTCAAAGCACCTGAGTGGCGACCTGGCAGTGCAATCCAACCTGAAGCCTTGCAGACCTAAATATGCTTTCTTAACCAATAAGCCATCACTTCCACCTCTAGCTATTATTTATTCATTCAATTACCTTCATCTATTTCCGTGTTGCAGGGGCAGCATTCTCCACAACTGAGCACCTCTTGTGGGTTCCAATTTAAAGCCCTGTGGACCAAGGTCTGCTTCTTTTCCCCTTAGGAAAAGAATGAAGTTACAATAGTCATTAAAACATACACTCTGTCAGATATCATCAACTGTGGCCATTAGTTGCATTCGGGCCATGATCTGCCAGTTGATAACCTGTGTTTAAGCTTGACATAAAATTCTAGATGAAAGATGATCTAAACTTCATTCATTTATGTATGAGATAATGTCTGATAACAGTTGTGTAGATTAATTTTGATTTATTAACTCACCAAATTAAGCTAATTAAACTCATATTCTCAGACGATTAGTGAAAATAACATTTCTTTAACACCCAATCTTACATATTAAACCACATTACCAATCCTTGCGATGATGATGACAGCGTAGATAAGAATGTAATTACAATAGGTTTAGGTTTTTAATATGTTGGAATCAACATGATCTAGTATTTTCCTCAGTTGTATTTAGGTTTGTAATGTAGTGGTGCTTGTGAAATTGTCTTACTTTTGTCTGCCTGTGCTTTTTTTAAGTTTTTTTTTTAGTTTGCCAAGCGTTTACTCATCTTTAAATAAAACCTGAAAGACTGCAGACAGGTGCGGCTAACAACTGTGGACACTAATTTATATTCACCTCAGCTGATGTGGCCTTTGAAACAGCAGATGGGCAAAACGGTGGACCCAGCTCTGTCCAGACCTCCGACCTGCCCCTCTCCTTCTGTGCCAGTTACCCTGCCAGGTTAAGAGCGTCACGGTGTTTGCCCCTCTCTCCCTCTCACAGGCATTCAGGAGCGCCCAGCACTCCTTTGAGTGTTAGTAGCAGAGGTCGGGAGTGTGCTGTTAGCTCCCTGCTGGAGATCAGCACCACCACCGAATCCTGCTGTAGCAAAAACCTGAAGTAGCAGAAGAAAAAAAAAATTAAAAAAGCAAAAGGTAATTTAGGTGGAGCTGGTTTGAGATGAGAAAGATGTAATTTCTATGTCACTGTGGTATTTTTTGACACAGACATAAACTGAAATGAGTGTTGAAATTCTAGCCTCTCTGGAAGCAAAGTTGGTAAAGCGGTTAAAGAAAATTATTGGCAGCATAAACTGGTGAATATTTACATAATCGCAGCATTGATTAATAAATTACATAGGTATTATTGAAGTGTTTGTTCCCAAGGACTCCTACTGACTCGGTTTGTCTTTTATTTGTCAATCTTACTAGATCCATCACTCTTCAATATCAAACTGTCCGTCTTAGAGGAGATTTACTAAAGGCTATCCTGGATTTTCTCCTCCGTCCTTTTCATATAAACACATTTGAATAAAGACGGACACATGTTTCACATGGCTTTCCTTTGATATCCTTCATTTTTGCGCTGTTGCCAGGTACTCCTCTACACGCCATGGTTTCCATTTACCCGTCAGCCAGTGCACATGCTGATTCATTGGTTTTCTGCCTATTTGTGATTGAACTTAAAGCATAATCTTCTGCATGTTTTGCTCTTGGCTCAGTGATGGAAGAAGACACTATAAAATAAAAAAGAAACAGCAAGAGGCCGCAGGGCTGAAGAACTAGCAGATATGTTAGCCCCCTACATTATCTCTGACCACGTACCCAAAGTCTTACTTCTACCTACTTACCAATCCCCCCACCAAGAGACTGACTGACAGACCAACAAACCTAACTACCTACCTATCGATCTATCCATCAACACTTCATAGTTCAATGTACCTGGGACTCTTCATTATAGAAGGGAGGAAAAGGTCAGGCCATTCGTCACTTCTATCTATGTATCTATCAACCTACCTACATACCAACCTACCTACCTATCTATGCATTCATCTATTTATCTATCCATCTGTCTATCTATCTATCTATCTATTAATTGAATGATCTATCTACCTACCTACCTGTCTCTCCATCTATCTATCTCCCAGCATTTTTATCTTTTTATTCATCCACTTTCCTACCCATAAACCTATCTGCACACCCACCCACCGTCCTATCTATCTATCTATCTATCTATCTATCTATCTATAACTAATGCCCTGCAAAAGAACCAGACACGTCTGGTTCATGCAATGTACCTGGGACTCTTGATTATAGCAGAGAGGAAAAGGTCAGACCATTCGTCACCCACATACTTGGTCATTACAGCGGCAACACTCAATGCCGTGAAAAATGAAGCTTTCTCATTTTAATTGACTTGGCATTCTGGGATTACGAATATCTTTACACACAGAATGACCAACATATCCTCTTTTGCGCCCAGAATGTCTCTTTAAGCCTAGAAACCACTAGTTAACAAGCACTTCAGAGAGGACAGTGTATCACACTTCAGAAAGGATGCAAACATGGCAGCGAAGTGTTATCCACTCTATACTATGCATAGCTCGGTACATGCCAACGCACTAGTACTGGTATACTACTTAGCTAGTAAGACTTACTAAGTGAGTAAGTCTTACTAGCTAAGGCACTAGGTGTGAGGAAAACTTAATTAATAGCCTTACCCTCTAGGATTGTCTTTATTACATAGCAGACATATGAAAGGAGAGAAGGAACATTTACATTAAAAAAAGGTGTTTCGCCATCCCTTTAAGTTATGCTCTTGGCATTGTTCCATTTCTCTGTTTGGACTCTTGTACTTGTTCACTACGAGAAAAAAAAAAAATCCATCTAGAATAGCATTTGAATAAAATAATTAAAAAATTGTAGATTCAGTTAGAAAGTAATGAACATTTAATTAATATTCATTGTCTTTCTGCTGAAACTCTGCCTTTTTGCTACAACGGAAAAGACAAATGAGGATGCATAGGAAAATGGAACCCTCCACCCCCAACTTCTCCCTCAGGGTTTTCACACTGATGATGCACTTTCCACTCAGCCAAGCCCCAAACACTGGAGCAAGCCCCCAGTGGCATTAATTACTCCACTACTCAACTGCAGCAAGTGAAAATGACAAATGACGACACTGTAGCCCTCGTGCCCTCCACGCAATTACAACCTGAGGTTTATTTGCATCCGGAATGATCAATTTTAACAATTGCTATAACTTCATTGTGGAAAGGCAAACAGAGCTCAGAGAAGTGAACCTTTTTGACCAGTGCACCCACAATTCTGTGCAAAACAGGAGACACTAAGATAAGGTGGACGACGGAGGGAGTGAGTCAGTGGCGGATTGCCTTTCAGAGTGGAAACAGCTATGTCCGTAGCAGAAGGGTCGTTTTGCTGAACGCTAATTACATTGATGAATGGCAGTGGCTGTGTGTCCCGCTAGCGGCGATTTACGGCCTTGCTGACCCTAAATGTCTTCACAGGTGAAGGACAGAGACTTCAGCATAAGGGGAGGGGGAGAGTTGAGAGGGAGAGATGGAATAAAGGGTTGAGAATACCCACATGCGTTTTCCCATATCACTGACAACCACAAGGCTACAATTGATTTGCATGACTTCCCTGTAGCTGCCAGGATAATCATGTCATTAGCATTCAATTTTGTTCCAGTGACATAAACAAACATAAGAGATTATATGGTGGAAGGTCAGTTAATATCACCTGTTAAAGGTCTGTCAGAAACTGATGGATTTACTTTATATGGAGTTTGCAGTAGCGGGGTTAATTGTCCTGGGTGTCCTGGGCCCTCTCCTGTTAGCTTCTGGGACTTCCTTTGCGCCTGGTGAACCTGAAAAGGATTAAATAATTTGTGTAATTAGTCACCATTTCTCTTATGATGCATTACTTCTTCACTAATGACTCCTATCTCCATGTCTTTATCAATACTCAATATGTCAGTGAAGATTCTCCGTCATCCAGGTCATGGTCAAACAAAGAATGTTGTTAGGCAACTGGACATGGGATTTTACTGGAAAAAAAGTTTCACCTTTTTTCCAACTCTCTGACTCTCTCAC
>JAFBJS010002624.1:23948-98769 GCA_016785265.1 Paraplagusia blochii | reverse complement strand
TGTTCTTAAAAATGAGATTTTCTAAAATAAACCTGCTGAACAGCAGATTCACATGATTTTGCTGATTATTGACCAACTGTTCGCAACCCATTCAGAACGTCTGGGTTGGGTTGAGAACCACTGCTCTAACGTATAATTCAGCATGCCCATATATTTCAACCATTGATTCGCATTTGCGCTGCATTCAACACCACTTCCTTCACATCGCACTTTTCTTACCACAACTTAAGGCTCATTTCCCGACATCTACTGGGTAGTTTTCCGTTTCTCCGTTACCATTTACTGGAACAATTGCCACCTCTGTGGTAAGTCTATTATCATCCTGCAGTGTGCACCGTCAGCTCATCTGGTCAACTAACTAATCTATTTATGAGATCTAAAAAGCCTGTGATCATTTCCAGGATTGCAATTTATATCTTCAGAGCTGCTTGGAGCTAGTCTTGTCAAGGAACTTATGCAATGTTTGTCTGAAAAGTTTATTAGTATTATATGTATATAATATATATATAAACAAGAGAAAAAGTTACCTTTTGCACATGCAAAAGATACATATATGTAAATATATACTCTGTGTGTGTGTGTGTGTATCTTATATATACTGTATATACACATGTATCTTCATCTTCTCCTTTTGGCTTATTGGCCATTTTTCAGGGGTTGCCACAGCGAGTCAACAATTTCCATCTTACCCTGTCCTCTGTATCCTAACCTCCAACTCCAACCACCTCCATGTCCTCCCTCACTGCATCCATAAATCTCCTCTTTGGCCTTCCTCTTTGTCTCTTACCTGGTAGATCCATATCCAGCATTCTTCTCCCTATATAACCACTGTCCCTCCTCTGAACATGTCCAAACCATCTTAATCTGGCTTCTCTAGCTTTTTCTCCAAACCTTCCTGTCTGTGTTGTCCCCCTGATCACCTTGTTCCTGATCCTGTCCATCCTTGTCACCCCCAAAGAGAATCTCAGCCTCTTTAACTCCTCCACCTCCAGCTCTGTCTCTTGCCTTCTGCCTATTCCTGGTGTCTCTAGTCCATCCATCATGGCTGGTCTCACAACTGTCCTGTAAACCTTTCCCTTCACCTTAGCTGACACCCTTCTATCACAGATCACTCCAGAGACCAGACTACAGTTGTTCCATCCTGCCTGTACTCTATTCTTCACCACTTCTCCACAGTCTCCACTGCTCTGAACAGTTGAGCCCAAGTATCTGAACTCTTCCACCTTCTTCACCTCTGCTCCTTGTAATCTCACCATTCCACTGTTCCCCTTTTCATTCACACACATGTACTCTGTCTTGCTACGACTGTCCTTCATTCCTCTTCTCTCCATTGCAAACTTCCACCTCTCTAGGTTCTCGTCTAGCTGTTGCCTGCTCTAACTGCAGATCACAACATCATCTGCAAACATCATTGTCCACGGAGACTCCTGTCTGACCTCATCTGTCAATCTCTTCCTCATCCCCTCGGTTCCTTTCTCCTACATGGCCATTGAAGTCTGCTCCAATCATCACTCTCTCTCCCCTGGGGATGCTCTCTACAACCAAATCCAGCTCATTTCGAAACTTATTCTCTAACTCTAACTTCTAACTTCGCTAACTCACAGCCTATCTGTGGAGCATAACCACTGACAACAACAACAATCACTCCTCCTTTTTCTACCCTCACACACATCAACCTGTCTCACATTCGTTTCACATCCACCACATTACTTGCATACAACTTAGATGGAAATACAAATTCCCATCTAATCCATGGTAGAATAACTTAAAAGCCTCCCCCAATATATCTGTCCCTGCTGCCCTTCCCACATTCAGACCAACACTTCTAACCTTCCTCTTTTCCGTCTGTCTCAATCTTCCTCCTCTTCTTCTCTATACATGTGTGTATATACATTATATGTGCATATATTTATGTTTTGTATGTAGAAAATGTAACTTTTTTCTAGTGGAAACCACATGCTATATAGTTTTTATTTTACCTTCTCTTTCAGAAAAAGTAACACTTATTCCTGTTTTCTCATATTTCAATTGGATACTCCACTGCATGCGGCATCAGGTCTTATACCCATCATCAGTCCTTCCCGCAGTAGCCAAAAAACGTCATTTTACACCTGCCGTGTTAAACAGATATATAACAATACTCTAAAAAAGTTTTTGGTGAATAACTGTTTGTACAATTTCACTGAAGTAGAGGTTGCTTCGCTAAAAGAGTTTTGATGGGCAGCTTGATTGTTAACACACTTTGCAGGTGACCCAACGCAGAGCCAAACAGCAGGCACCTGAAACGGCCCTTTTTCTTACTCACCACATATCATTTTAGTCCCCCCCACTAACAGTTGGAACTGAAAAAGCCTCTTGGATGAGAAGTGAAATGTTTCCTTAATAAATCGTAATGTCCAGTTGCCTAACAAAACTCAAACTTTTGACCGTGACCTGGATTGCCTGAAAATCTTATTACGATGGTGATGGCAATGGTGAGAAATCAAAATAGAGAAAATGGTTCATACGAATGTTTTGAAAAGTTAGCAGAACATCCAGTCACTATGGAAACATAGCTTTGCAAACTGAACCAGCCTATTTGTCAGGTTCCTTTGTAAATTGTCTTGAAAAAGTGGCCAATCATTATAGTCTAAATAATATTTTTACACAACTCTAGTTTAAAAGCGAAATATGTTAAAGCAAACTATTTCATGATCATTTCTTAATACATTCGGCATGTATCCTAAAACTAAGTTCATGATTGTAGGCCGAAGCGGCTGCAAAAAAGGGAAAAAAAAAAAAACCCTTGGTCGAGCTCTCCACGGGGAAGCAGCTGGGGAAAAGATGCTGCGCAAGACCCTTTGCTGTCTGCATTACTGTATGAGAACAAATAGAGCCTCCCAATTTTTCCCAAGTCCCATCTTCACATTTCCCGATCCCGTTCCTGGGATTAAACCCTAGTCTGGAGTGCTTATTACATGAATGGATGGACAGATTCTGAGCATGTCAGAAATGTCAAAAAGAGCAAAGGATTATGGGTCAGTGTAGGGCATGACACCAACTAAAAGATGATGTCTGCTGATGACTTCATGTCTGCCATACTGTAGTGTTGGTTCCATTAATCCTCTCATATGTCACAAAAATAGGATGTTCCTTCATTTAGGTCACGTTTGATGCTTTGTCAGTCTAACATCAGCCATGAGATGACTTTAGATTATATTGGCACTTGGGAATTAGCTGAGAAAATCAGTGTCTGGTTCGTAAAAGAAAACTTGCATTTACATTTACCTAAGGTCATTTGTCATTGTTAAATAATTTCACTTTCATATAGGATATCCAATCCTTTTGAACGACAACATAATCTCCTTTCAGTTTACTTAAAACAGTATATAAATTATTTACAGGAAATAATATTTCTGTCAACTTTACACGGACATTTATGTTACCCAACTCTCAACTGTGCCTTTTCCCATCAAGTCTGCAAAGAAACACGGATGCAGTGGATCAGCCTCTAATCATAACGTTAATGCACTCCCATGTGAAAGGCTGTGTGATAAAACTGAATGCCAAGTTGGTTGAAGTGTATCACCACTTCTACAGGGTATAAGGCGAGCTATGTAAGTACGTAGGTAGCTAGATGGGTAAGTGGGTTGGTTGTGTTGTTCGACAGGTAGCTGCATAGAAATATTGATAGGTTTTTAATTGGTCGACGGGTAGGTAGGTAGATGGGTGATTGGGTAGGTGGGTAGTTAAGTACCCACCTACCCAAGATAGGTAAGTGTAAATTGATATATAGGTAGGTAGGATGGTAGATATAGTAGGTTGTGTGGCCAATCAGTTTGTTCGGTGGGTTTGCAGGTAGCTGCACGAGTAGATCGATAGGTAGTTGTATGGGTGATTCGGTGCGTATGTTAGTAAGTAGGTAGGTAGATTCATACATACATGCATACATAAATACATACTTAGGCAGATATTTAGACATACAGGTAGATAGATAGCTGCTTAGTCAGATAGGTAGGTTGGTAGGTAGATCTGTAAATTTGATGGGTAGGGAGGTAGAACTGTAGATAGATACTGCAAGTAGATGGGTGAGTGGGTAGATAGGGAGATAAGGTAGGTAAGAATGTATGTAGGTTGGTTGGTTGTTGGGTGGGTCAAATGGTTGACTAGGTAAGTAGGCACATTGGTTGGTTGGTTGGTTGGTAGGTAGGTGGCTGGGCGAACAGATAGGCAGATGGACAGACGCAGATAGATGGATGGATGGGTAGGTAGGTAGGTAGGTGGGTTGGTTGTCTAGGTTGGCAGGTAGGTAGGTGGGTAGGTAAATAGATTGTGTGGTTGTTTAGTTGGTCGAATGGTTGGTAGGTGGGTGGGCGCTAGACAGATAGATAGTTTGGATGACAGATAGATAGACAGATGGATAATTACCCGTAGATAGATAAAAAGACAGACAGACACTTATTGGTGATGTACAGATTAATGCCTGATTTTTAGTTCTATGGTAAGAGTTCCAAGCTCTCATTTTCTGAGATGTAGTTATTTTTTTCTTTAAAATTACAGTGTTTGTCATATTCGTTCATAGACCACCAATCATCACTCCTTCACTTCTGTTGATCTGTTGGTTTACGAGTCAGACAGACTTTGAGTAACGTTCCCTCAACCTTAGATGAAGCACACCTCTTTCTCCAGCTCTTGCAGCTTAAAGAGAAGGTACTTCTGCAGCAGCTCTCTTTTGATTTCTGATGAGACGCAATTTTGCGTCAGGTTCCTGCAGGAGCCGTGCGAGCCAGTGAAGCTTTCTCTAACCTTCTCATTGTGATGTGTCATACTGTAGACGCAGTCGGGGATTTCACAATGATCCGTTCGTCTTTTCACGTCTGCCAAGGTACTACACAGGGTCTTCCCATTCGTCAAGTCTGAAGAAGATGAGGCAGAGGAGGATTTGCCGATCTTCTTATCATTGCGAGTTGACAGGTTGTTGCTACTGTCAGAGATTTGACTTTGATCCAGCCCTTTGTTGACCTCTGATGAGAAACAGCCTTGGGTCTGACTTCTGCAGTTTGACTGCAGCGAATGACCAGTGCATTGACTGGTACCGCTATGATTGTTGCTGATGTTGTGGACAGATTTCTTCAGATGATCCAGTCTTCCTCTAACCTTGGATAAAACACATTTTTGGTCCTGTCTTTTCCCAGAAACTGGAGATAAACCCAAAGGGAATTTCCAGGTGTTGTTTTCATCCATGTAATCTGAGCCGTTGTTTTTATAGAGAGGATTTGGATAATGATCTATCGTGTTTTTAACCTCTGACTGGACACAAGTGTCCATCTTGTTTTTTAAAGTTGGGGTGCATGATCGTTTAAAGCATTTACTCACATCCTCCACCTCATCAGCCAAGCAGAAGGACCTATCCTGAAAACCGAGCTGTCCCGTTTTAGAGTCTGACACGTAGCTATGTTTGCAGTTTCTCTGAAGTTTCGTTGATTTGTTTTCCTTGTAGGTCGGCCATTTGTGGTCAGAGCCACCAACTTGGGAACAGTCCACCTTTGTGTTCACCAATGCCCCCCTACCATTCGGTGTTTCACCTTCCAAAGCGGACATCTCAGCAAAGCATTCGCCGTTTCTGTTTTCATAACTTGCTGAGAGATTGGATTTGGAATCAGAGAGTGGAAGCTTGTAGTTAGAGTTAGTATTTCCAACAGCATTCAACTTATTATTCACCCTAGACACATCGCTCCGTTTGCCAACCCTGTGCTTGGATATTGATGAATCCGGCGATCGTTTATTGACTCTAATCCCATCGTGAGTTAATGAGCTGGAGTTAAAATCAGAAAGAGAATGGTTTGGTAGAATTTTTAGAGTACTCTTCAATTCTGTTATGGATGACCTTGTGGAACTTTTTCTATTATGTTTCTTAGTTGAGGATGTCCAGTTGTATTCCTTGACCTGGCTTTTGTTTACTGCTGATTGACTTCGAGTTGGAATCAAAGTGCTGCACTTGGAGGGAGATCTCTTCTTACCCTGAGACAAAGAGTTGTCAGAAATGTGACAACCAGATAAATCTTCAGCGTTCGAAGTCCTGTCTGTTATTTTCGGAGAACCTGCATATTCATGGGTCCTCGACACATTGGACTTTACGGTACAGGCACAACTGGCACTGGTTGTTTTGCTTGCAACATCCAAAACAGCATGATGTTCACGTTTAGATGATGATGATGATTTATAAGATGTTCTGTATTTCTCAGATATTGAATTTTTGTTCACACAGATGTCCATTAGTTGGAAACATGAAGAGACACTACAAAAACAACAAGAAGATTGCCTGTCAGCAAGCGGGAATCAAATAATCAGGTCACACGAAACAGTTTGTGTGGTGTGACATTGTATCATTATAAAATTATGTTTTTTGACTCTCACTTAAAAGTTAGGTCTCCAAGGGCATAATTAAAAAAAAAATGTATTAAAATATTAAGAACGATTTAACTTGAAAGAAGAGAAAATATGTCGGCATAAACTCTTGAATAACGCAGCCTTGATTTTCTTTCAAGTTATTTTCTTTCATTTCTTTTTGCAAATCATAAATGTGTTTTGCTTAAGACTGAAATTGTTGTAAAGTTCTTTAAGGTGAAAAACATTAACCCATGTGTAAATATATGTCACCATTTGAACTGTGGTACAGGAGAAGTTTATAAGGCGGTCGTATTTGGATCTAAAGCCCCGATTTTCACAAACAACTACCCTTACAATATATAATATATAATATATATATAAGAGTATTTACCTCACTGAAACAAGTTCACCCACAGTCTCTCACACTCACAAACAATGTTCCCTCTAATTTTTTTTTATGTCTGCGCAGACAGGCAACCTCCCTGAGCAAACTAAGGACCACTGTGAGCAACATTAGATATACACGCTGTGGCCACACACACCAGTATCAAACCAGGAATCATAGCAAGTTTATTGGTCTAAAAGAATTGAATGACAACAGCAACTAATCCACACTCCCATCAGTTCCAGTTAACACTCTACATTGGGACCTGGACATTCCCGCATCCTGATTGGATAAGGTTTCCCAGGAGTCTAAAAACAGCATCTTATGCTATTGCTGAAGTGATGTGAGACAAGATAAAAGCGGAGATCCAAAGTGCCCTCTTTGTCGCTGTGATGGTTGATGAAACACAGCACAGCTCACATTGGTCCTGCGTTATATGACGCCCGTTGGTGTCCAGTTTTTTGTGAACTTTGTGGATGATAGACAAGCTGATTGTCTATCTACCTTGCCAATCCTATTTTAAATTTTCTCAAAGAATATAGATGTACTCTGGACAGGGTTGCGGCACAGTGTTAAGATGGCGTAGCTGTGATGATATCTGGACTAAACATAGTGCAAAGTAAAATGAAGGAGAAGGCACCCATTGCCAATGTTCCTTCTAATTTTTAATATGTCTGCGCAGACAGGCAACCTCTCTGAGCAAACTAAGGACCACTGTGAGCAACATTAGATATACAAGCTGTGGCCACACACACCAGTATCAAACCAGGGATCATAGCAAGTTTATTGGCTTTAAAAGAATCAAATGACAACAGCAACCAATCCACACTCCTGTCTTCGTACAATTCCACCAGCATTCAAATGACTTTTCTGCTGAATGTGACACTTGAAGTAGTCCAAAGTCCATTCAAACCACACTTTTCCCTCTGGAAACTGGCTTGTTACTTTAGCTTTGCAGCATGTTTTGTAGAGCAGCCCTTCCTCACTCAAAACGAAAAAATCTCACCCAGTAACACCCTTGTCCTTTTGTTTGCACATACTCGGACAGCAATTCCATCTTAAAAGAACCGCAATTCTTTTTTACTTTGGCTTTGTGAGTGGATGTGCCACTGCCCGTTCGTTTCACCAAAAGGGGTTAGCGCAACGTTGATCTGCGTTTATCTGTCTTCACCATCTATTTACACTGAGCCGCCCCGTTAGCTACATGCTAACCTACAAAACAGCGGCACTTAGGCATAGAGCGCTGTTAATGACATTGATTGGCTGCATATGTAAACACGTGTAAACCGCATCATATAATTGGCTGGACATTGTTAGTTATTGTTTTACTAAATTACCGCCTGTTGTCACATGCCAGTGAGTTGCATTACAAAAAAACAAATTATTTGGTAAACCTATTTGCTTATTTTATTTACACTTCAGCTTGGATTTTATTTTATGCGCTGCGTAGATTTGCTGTGCGCTGAGGACATGGGAGCAGTGCACAATTGCGAGGCGCGCAGCTTAGAGGGAACGTTGCTCACAAACACACAATGAGAAAAGTTTACAGAAAATCCTTCTTCCCAAACTGTACATCTGGCACAATACACTAGAGCGCATAATCATTTTTACTATTCGCCTAAGTGCTCACTCTGCTTTCTACCAAACCAATGTGGGATTTTCCATTGAGATGGTTGTTCTTTTAATTCTGTTGCTAAAACCAGCATAAGCAAAACCCATGTAAATGGGTGTGTCTAACGTCTGAAGTGCTTTAAATTGTCCCAACAAGAGCGCCTTACTGAATTGGTGAAAAGAATTAATGACTTGTGTTGATTCTGCTGTTTACTTACAGCTTGTTGTGCTTGCTCGTGCGGGCAAAGTGTCGCATGCTAATAAAATCGTGGTCGAGGACCTTGGCGGGTGTCATACGTTTGGCAGGTTCAAGTTGAAGCATTCCCTTTAGCATGTCAACAAACACCAGCCTATCTGCGGCTTCGACAACTTTGTCTTCAAAACGCTCCGACTTGAAACCCCACACCTAAAAGTAGTCCAAAAAATTCTTCTTGTAGTTGTAAGACATTTTATCCCTTTACTGAGGAACTTCCTTAGTTTCTGGTTGATGTAAGAGGTGAAAACTATAAGGTCTTCTCTTGTTGACCATTCATTTACCACTGAAAAAAGTGTGAAGAGTTGTTTTGGTCACACATATATAAGACAGAGACTATTCCTGAACCTGAACCTGAACGTCTTTACACAAATTGGTGAAAAGACTGGTCTGGAGTAGAATAACAACTAGTGTTCCCTCTTACATCAACCAGAAATTGTATAGTTCCTCAGTTAAGGAAATGTATTTCAACAAAGGTCAGTTGTTTGCAAGCAAGGTTAGTGTTATCAACCAAGATACCTACATGCTGGATGTCATCTAAAGACTTTAACGCCAACTCCCTCATGTCCTTTAGCTTAATTCCTTTATCTCCTTGTACTTTCTCTGTTGTCTGTTGAACAGAGCTTTGAGTGGTATTCTGGCAGAAACTCTAAGTGCGTAAAAGTGGTCGAGATATAACGTAGATGAGCATGTGATTTCTTTTTCCTTACCTTGAGTTTCCACGAGACCAGACATTTCTCAAAATATTGACTTGTTTTCTGCCCATTGGACAGCATAGAATCTGGTGGCTGACCTACAATTTCTACAATGCACCGCATCTGCCAACGAAAAAAACCCATTCAGAAAAGTACAGACGTATCATTTTAAGACAACATATATGTATGCTACGTGCCGAAATGGTAGGGCAGGCTAGTTAGTCTATCTATACAATCATATACACATGTATGCAAAATAGGGACAAGGTTTACCACTTCATATTCGCAGCTGCCAGGATACAGAAGGGTCGACAGGTACATGGCAGCGGCGATACAACCCAATGACCACATATCTACAGCCTCTGAGAATGGAAGACCCAAGATGATCTCTGGGGACCTGGGGCAAGGGAAAAAATCACTAATTAACACAGTTCCTACAACATGTCTCCATTTATAGTGTTTTTTTTTTTTTTTGGTATGTTCTACAAAATCCGTCTAAAGGATCTACACACCTGTATGCACAGGACTGGATGCATGAGCCAACTTTGGCAGATGACACGTCCAAGGCGAGTCCGAAGTCAATGATTTTCACTCGATAGGGTTCTCTCAGCTGATCCACTAGCATCACGTTTTCCAATTTGAGGTCTCCATGTACGATCCCAACAGTCTTGAGGTGACTTAAAGCACTGGCCAGCTAAAATTTCAGAAAGTACCATCGAAAAAATTGCCACAAACCAAATATAAAATTAGAAACCATACATTAGTACTATAAACTGTCATCTGCCTCTCAATACCTACTTGCTGAACTATGGGTCTGATTTCCTTCAGATAGAGGTGATGGGTTTGCCTTCCCCAAATATAATTGAAGAGACTTTTATCCAGATGCTCAAACTCCAGGTAAATATTTCCACCGTCGATGAAAAAACTGTGCCATTGCACCAGGTTGCATTCCTCCGGGTCAAGGGATTTGATTTTTTTTAGAGCCTCCACCTAAGAACGAATAAAGACGGACCACTTTTAATCAACTCATATCAATGGTTACCCTAAATATGAGTTGCCCATAATACGAGTTTTCCGAGTTAGGAAAAAGCAACTTTTGCAGGATTTCCCTCTGGGACAAGGAAACATCTAGTAACTAGTCCTCAATCGAGCACCATGTCTCCACTTGAAAAGGTTTGCACTGTCTCATTCTACTTGTTGCTTTATATCTCTAAAGAAGGACTTCATTTATCATCTAGATCACGTCCTCACATCAAGTCCTTCTCTTATGACCCTAACTCAGGGGCGTAGCCAGAACCGATAAAATGGGTGGGCCCAGAACAAATTAGGGTGGACCAACCCCAAAGTATTATAGCTAGGTTTGATCGGCACTCTCATTGGATGGGGCGGGCCTGACTGAAAAGTGGGTGGGCACAGGCCCACCCGTGGCTACGCCTATGCCCTAACTAGGTCATTGGATAGATTTGTAGATTTGTCTAGATTTTGATTTTTCGAGACAAAACATGGGAAAATGTGAACAAGATACCAAATTCTTCATTTCTTGAAGGGAACTCTGCGCTGATTAAGAGTTTTACCTAATCAAAGCTAGTGAATCACCCAATGAGTGCTGTTATGGAACAGATTCAACTCGTATCTAGGGGATTTCTTCCTTTGGCTTGTCCCCTTTTCAGGGCTTGCCACAGTAAAGCAACATTTTCCATCTCCCCCTGTCCTCTATATCGTTTACTCTGACTCCAACTACCACCAAGTCCTCCCTTAATGCATCCATCAATCTCCTCTTTGTCTCCTACCTGGTAGCTCCACCTCTAGGATCATTCTTATAATGCAGCCACTGCCCCTCTCCTGAACATGTCCAAACCATCTCAATCTGGTATTAAGGACCCTTTACTTACTTCATAACTGACAAATGGCTGCCATTTCATAATTTTGATGGCCACTGTCTTCTTGTCATCCATCCTTGTACACTTGACAACTTTGCCGTAGGTGCCACAACCCAGAAATGACTCCACCTGGTAGACCGAGACCCCTGAGGTAATGTAGCCCCCAAGGACAAATTGGTCGTCCTGGCCCGGCTGAGTAGAGGACATCTTTAATTGAATGTACTGCAAGACGGCATGTTCCTTGTTTCTGGCGGAACAGGAAAATCAATAAAGGATGCAAACTCAATATTGAATATAAACCCTGGGCCAGGAGGGGTCCCCCACCATGCAATTAAACATAGTAATGTGCAATGTCAGTGTTGTACTGTTACCTGTTACAATGGATACAGTCATTGTTCTGGTGGTGGTTGTTTGGAGAAGAGTTGTCGTCATCTTCTTTGGTGTTGTATCATTGCCTCCTTTCCCTCTGAGGCTGCCTGTCTCGTCCTCTAGCTCCATAATTTGTATTTGTTGTTGCTCTAACTGTTTCATTAGAAAGACATTAAATGACAGCTCCATCCATGCTGATTCACAGATGGTTAGCAATGGCACTGGGTCAAAAGAATACTTTTTGTCAAAGCAAATGCTCATGTTGTTTCATTTCAAAGGATCAAAGACGTACACTGAGTTCTTGTATGGTTTTTTAATAACAGGAGAATAAAAGGAAAAAAAAAGAACAAAGTTGGGACCTAATATTATCAATTCAGGAACATATTCCTGCTGTTGATGTTTTTTTTCCTGTCTGACCATCTGTCCGTCCTTTGTCTTTTTGTTAGTCTGTCAGTCCATCTGTCTGTCTACTGCCCAGCCACTTACACCTACCAACTTAGCAATTTACCAATGCGCCTACTTACCTCGCCAAAGGCTACTTTTTCATCTGTCCCCTTAGCCTGGGGACTATTCTCCCTTTGGCTTGTCTCCTGGAATGACTACAATAGAAAATACATATGCAAAAACTTTTTATACAATACATATTTGCAGCTTAATCTGGCAGCTCCTTTCAAATTGCATGAACTTCTGCAATTTACCAAGATGGCCTTTAAAGCAGAGCTGTGAATCCAATATTAACCCAAAATATTTATACTGATATACTTGTTTTATCTCCAATAACAACTATATCAGGATCAGGTGACTCTCTACTGAATTTAGTGAAATACATGCCTACAGTTTTAGAAAGGTTTAGCTGTAGACAGAACTCTTGTAACCAGATTGTCACACAGGACATTTGTCTGTAACATAACGAGCAATAGATTCCGTTATTGGCTTGGACTTTGCCGTTATTCTGTCCGCTCCTCTGACTACTGGTGGTTCCTGCCGTGCCAGCATAACCGTCATCGTCACCCAGTCATCAGTCCTACTCTGCTGTCTCTCCGGGTGACCGCCTAGGTTTGTTGGACCTCCAGTGTAGTCGATTTTCGCTCTACAGAGTCGGTAAATCATCGTCGGTTGCTTTTATCTATCTTTCCATCCTTAAAAAAAAAAAAAAAAACGATGGCCAAACCTTCGATTTTAAATGAGAAACGCTATAAGTTTTGTCTGTGTTGTCTGCCACGTTGTTAAGAGCAGAGTAAAACCCTCAACCTGAAGTCCAATCAAATCAGCCTACGTCTCAGTTCACACACCCCAAGTGACACAACCTCCATAGACACGTGTGAATAGATGTATATATGTGTCTATAGGCTCGCCGCTCTAGTGGGCGGAAGTGGCCAATGTCGCGCCTATGTATAACGTCAATTTGTGGGCGGGGCTCTGTAGCAGGAAACCGATCCACCGTCAGAAATCCGAAATAATTGACCGCTTTACTGCATTTTCGTTCGATCGGGGCTTTGTGGATCGGTACACACCACATCGTGTAGGTCACAAATGAATAACCAATCCAAAACAGTTAATTTGCACACCCCTAATAGATATACATAGCAGGATAGAGAGAAATTATTGAAACGGTGCATCTCTTATGAGCTCTGGCCTTCATTACCTCATTACGCCACAGGGAGAAGACAGTTTGCACTTGGTTACTGTCCTATTGTTACGAGCGAGGACAGTAATTGGTGAGTTGCTGTTGACTAATAATCCTACATTTTTACCTTTCACTTATTCACTGCTCAAATAACCGAGCCTCCATAATTTATAGACTTGCGAATGGCCTTCGTTAGCATTAATTATACATTGAGTTGACTCTGTAATCTATTGGCTTCTTTTGTTTACATTGGATTTTGCTGTTTGCAAAGACAGACAAATGAGCCACTACTGTGGTTTCAGAAATTGAACCGAAGACACACTGACAGTATGACACAAGTGCATTGGTTGTAGTACTGTCATTTATTAAAATAAATGCCACGACACGGAGAGGTTTGCCCTGGTCTGCCTCATTCGTAGCTTTTACCACCAAGTGTTTGAAACGAGCAAAATAATGGTGTCTGCAAACGAAACGCTCACAAGGTAAATTCTGCTGTCGTTTTTTTTTCAGTATGCACTGAATCTTAGTTTGAAAGCGGATAAAAAAGGTAATCTCAGATGATTCCGGGTTTGGTAAATACAGGTTTCTGCAACATTCAGGGTCCACTGAGCTCCTGTAATTGGATATACTAGATGTGTATAAGAGACAGTATATATACTCAGAAAATCCTTACTTCCTGGGTCCAATGTATTGTGTGAAAGCAAAAAGCTGATATCAACACATAGGGGATTTGTGAGGGTAAACCTCAGGGGTCCGTTGACGTCTCCTTGTATACACCAGGTTGACAGAGTAAAAACAACAAGGTAGTGAGGTATTAAGGACTGATCCCAAACTGATCCCCTCTCTGACCTTGGCTTCAGGAAGTGTTGCTTCAGCCCATTCTCTCTTGTGTTTGTGAGTGGCCTTCAACAACCACTGAAGCAGGCCATAGGTTTTTCTATCTGTGCTGTTCAGGTGGGTGTTGCTAAGTTTGTATTGTCTAGGGCTCAACCCCAGCACCCTCTGTAGGTAAGGCAGTTTGTGAGTACTGCGGTGGTGGAATGGGTAACAAGGCCATAACAGAATAAACCAAACCCCTAAAACTGTACAGTATCTATGAATAACAGACCACCTGGAAGGACTTTGGAAGAGAGGTGAAGAATAGAGAAGAAGCAGGATGGAACAGCTAGAGAAAAGAGTCAGGAGTTTGGTCAAAGGGAAAGGTTTACAGGATAGTTGCGAGACCAGCCACGATGGATATATCGTGACTGGTCTCAGAAGACAGGAGGCAGAGCTGGAGGTGGAGAAGATGCTGAGATTCTCTTTAGGAGAGACAAGTATGGACAAGATCAGGAATGAGGTGATGAGAGGGACAACAAAGACAGGAGGGTTTGAAGACTAGAGGCTAGAGAAGACAGATTGAGATGGTTTAGATATGTTCAGAGGAGGGACAGCGGAATTGCTGGTACAAGAATGATCTTAGAGCTACCAGGTAGGAGACAAAAAATGAGATTGATGGATGCAGTGAGGGAGGACATGACGATAGTTGGAGTTAGAGTTGAGGATACAGAGGACAGGAAGAGACGGAAAACATTGATTCACTGTGGCAACTCATGAAATGGAACAAGCTGAAAGGAAAAGGAGAGGAAGATTGCTTCAGCAAGGATGGGTAAACAAGGCCAAAACGTAATAGTCTAAATAACAAAGTCTGTTGCTAAGTCTGTGGACAACAAAATGATAACAATCAGCCCACAAGGACAGGACCAGACGCGAGCACCATTCTCCTTATTTGGACAGGACCTGATTGACAACGTCATGGAAATGATGACATGTATTTTTGTGGATATAAAAGGCATTTTTTTTTCCCCACAATTTGGGATTTGTTGAAAGACAGGAGCAGATGATTTGCTACCAGACCTGCCAGGACCAGAAATATTTATTAAAATAAATGCCACGACACGGAGAGGTTTGCCCTGGTCTGCCTCATTCGTAGCTTTTACCACCAAGTGTTTGAAACGAGCAAAATAATGGTGTCTGCAAACTAAACGCTCACAAGGTAAATTCTGCTGTAGTTTTTTTTTTCAGTATGCACTGAATCTTAGTTTGAAAGCGGATAAAGGAGGTAATCTCGGATGATTCCGGGTTTGGTAAATACAGGTTTCTGCAACATTCAGGGTCCACTGAGCTCCTGTAATTGGATATACTGGTATCTCTATTGGCTCTGTTCAAACAGACTGTGTTACTACTTCCTTTTGAAGTATTCTTTGAGTGATACTGCACCGCAGGAAGGAGTACAGCTTTTTTTTGTGTTGTGGAGTAAAGGGAAATAACAAGGCTTTATCCTGAAACAAAAGCAAAAAAAAAAAAAATAAGAAGAATTGACAGAAGCAAAGTCTCTGGACACAAATTCCTATCAGGTAAAAGAAAAGGAACCGGTGAGAGTAACACGGTTGAATAAACCTCCGAAACAATGCCGATACAAAAATGTTCATTTCATTTCCGTGTCCTAGACACTGGTTGAAGACAAGTCTTTTGTTTTTTTTTTCTTAAACCAAAAAGACCTGGAAGTTTAAAGTATTCCGGGAAAATGCGATACGAACTCAGGGGGAATCATTTTGGTTGTTGCGCCTTTAGCCAATGTTCTATGAAAACAAATAATATCTGGGTACGTAGTGCACTCATCAGACCAGGACATTATAGAGAACAAGATTCACTGCATTATCGCTTCCTACACAACAACTCTGAATATTCTCCGCCGTCCAACTGTGCGATGAGGACTTTGAACTATCAAATTCAGATTTCTGTGTCTGTCAGTCTGGAAACAGCAAGACATCAATCAATAATAATCTTTACCCAGTTTCTTTGAAATCTCTGAGTATCAACCTGTGGCTTGGGGGCTGAATCTAGACCATGGAATGACCCAATCCTGGCCCGTGAGTAGATTCCAAAATCAAATTATCTTAAAATAAAAAACAAAACGTTTTTTTTTATGGCGTTTAGTCCCAATGTTGTCTTTTTTTTTTATTTGGTAGAATTAAAATTTTTTGGGGTTGAGTATAAGATTACATCATTAATGCCAATTTCTTCAATCTCAGAAAATCTCAAGATGAATCCCTAGAGAAATTAATTTGGTATAATTGTATGATTTTCTTTTTTCAAAAGGTTGTAAAAGCATTATTTCTAATAGAATCCAATATATTTTAGCAATATACACTATAAAAGTGTGCTATTAAGTCCATTCCTACAGTGCAGTTCATTCATCTTTAGATTAAACACCAGTGGCCTTGACCTGTTCCTCCTCCACCATGACCTCATTAGAGGAATATGTCAACAATAACTTTGTCAGTTATGGACATCAGAAGAAACAGTTCACACCGTCCTAATACTGTAGGAGTTGGTGATCTGAGTCACTACTTCTTCTTCTTTTCCTTTCGGCTTATCCCATTTTTCAGGGGTTGCCACAGTGAGTCAACAATTTCCATCTCCCCCTGTCCTCCGCATCCTCAACTCCAACTCTAACCACCTCCATGTCCTCCCTCACTGCATCCATAAATGTCCTCTTTGGCCTTCCTCTTCATCTCTTACCTGGTAGCTCCACGGCTAGCATTCTTCTCCCAATATAATCACTGTCCCTCCTCTGAACATGTCCAAACCATCTCAATCTGGCTTCTCAAGCTTTTTCTCCAAACCTTCCTGTCTGTGTTGTCCCCCTGATCACCTCGTTCCTGGTCCTGTCCATCCTTGTCACCCCCAAATAGAATCTCAGCTTTTTAACTCTGCCACCTCCAGCTCTGCCTCTTGTACCTCCCTCTCTTCTACCTATTCCTAGTGTCTCTAGTCCATACATCATTGCTGGTCTCACAACTGGTGATCTGAGTCACTGAATAAAATAAAAAAAAGAAAAATCACAATCACAGACTAAAAAACATTTTTAAAGTTTTTTTTTTAAGTTTTTAAAATGTTATAGACAGACAGACGGACGGACTGATGGACGGACGGATGGATAGATAGACAGATAGACAGATAGATAGATAGATAGATAGACAGACAAATGGATACTATAGACACAGTGTCTGATACTCAAACAGATAGACGGATATAGAGTAGGATAGACAGCAGAAAGACAGACATAGAGATGGAATGAGTATATGTCTGAAAAATGGACAGATAGACAGACAGAAAGACAAACACATAAACAGACTGGCAGGAAGGAAGACAGACAGATAGACAGGCAGGCAGACAGACAGATGGCCAAATAAACAAACAGGCAGGAAGGAGGACAGATAGACAGGCAAGGAGGCAAGAAGACATACATACAGGTAGACAGAAAGACAGGCAGACAAGCAAGGCTGGCAGGAAGACAGATGGACAGATAGACATACAGGCAGGAAGACAGACAGACAGATAGAAAGACAGATAGACAGTCAGGCAGGCAAAAAGACAGACATACATATAGACAGGCAGGCAGGCAGGCAGACATGGAGGCAGACAGGGAAAGAGACAGACAGACAAATACATAGAAAGACAGATGTACAGAAGAATCTTTTCCAGTCCAAATAGGGTAAATTTCTTGGCAATCACTTCAAATCAAGAACCTGTAGTTTTCATATTTTATTCCAAAATCTTCAAAATAAGTTTCAAGTTCAAGAAAGTAGAATAAGTTTAGACACAATGCAAAGCATCATATACAGACGGATAAAATACATTTTATATATTGCAGACAAGCCATGGTGGGTCTTACATATGTACAGTATGTATGTAAACTTTTATGTACACATTTTTTTACACGTATAAAAAACCTTGTTTCTATTTTTATTTGTATATATTTATATATATATTTATATTTATAGATTTTCCATACACTCCCCACTAGCATTTGTACTACAATAATGAAAAAGAAAAAAAAACATTTACATATATGTCAATCAATTTTTTTCTTTTATATTACAAATGTATTTTCATAAAAATATATCTCTGTACAAAAAATGATTTTTTTAATCATTAACATATACTCTCTTCTCTCAGAGACTCCCCACCCACGTAATTGTGTTTACACACAGTCTGCTCAAGTACACGTGTCATTTCTTTTCTTATTTTTTTTTTTTTATCGTACAGAAATCCCTTTTGGTGTGGAGAATGACACTTTATGTTTGTCTTTCACCGTTCACTTGGTTTTCGTCCAGGCCTTTTAGGACCGGGTGGATTTTCATATTGATGTGTCGCCGCACTTTTAGTCACGGGCAGATTTGAGACTGAAAATCCACTGGAGCGGCTATAAAAAAAAAAAAAAATCAAAAAGAAGTGGGGGAAAAATATTGGAGCGTTCTAAATCCTCTTTGCTGCGACGTACACACAGGAATGTATCATCTCTAGTAAGAAAAAAAAAGAAAAAAAAAAAAACACTTTCTCTGCAAATACACTTTAGCTTGATTATTTTAGATCACTCAGAGATTTTCTAAATGGAGTGATGACAGACATTGGCAATGCTTTTTTTTTTTCCCCATCATCACGCACAAACCGAGGAGTCGCTGCCGGATGACATTGATATCAAACGCAGTCAGCGAAATGAGGATACATTCAGTAATTTTCTCGGGTACAAACTCGAAAAGCAACAAATCCGAAGCAATTCAATCCAATAATATGAAAGATTTCTCCCCAAAAAAAGACAAAAAAATGATGCACACTTGAACACCAGGCAGTACAGCCTAGAGCCACAACCATAAAAGAATACATGAATGAGAGTCAGAGGGAAATCTATTTCTACCACAAAACTAATGAATTTTTTTGTATTTCTTTTGTTTTAAGGTAACACAGTGTGTTGTTTAGCAGTGGAAACCAACAAATTATGTCTCAAAATATATAAACACAAACCTTTTCTGATACTTCTCATTTTTTACACCATTGTCCAAATAAAATAAAAAATCTCTAAATGTAAATGGCAAAAAAAAAAAAAGGTTTTTTTTTTAGCTTTCTTGCCAATTAAGTGAAAAACCAATGTTTTAGCAGAAATGTGAGTATTCAACAGTATAAGCTATACAGGAAATCCAGATTTCGCAATTCCGCCTTGTTTAATGTATTTAAATCTACATTTTCTTTGGTTGAACGGCTGATACTTTAACACACAAACAAAGAGCACAAGAAATAAGATCGAGCAGAGAAATCCGATACCTTTTTACCAAAATATTGAACTAATGAGCTTGTTGCTCATCATGGGGGGCGGGGATAAAAAAAAGTGTGAAGAGGCAATAACAGATGACTCCTCTGGCCTCATCCTAACAAGCTCATTAACTAACGCCGACTGCAAAATGGTGTTGGAAACCAAAACAATGTCCTTAGCTCCAGAGTTTAGCTCCTGAATCACAAAATAGAATTGATGATGTTTGGATTTTTTGAAACCAGCAGCTCATGCTGATTCATCGTATCATGGGGTTGTACCAAGGCACTATAATGAATCTAAAGTGCTTTTGGGAGAGAGCAGGAGGTACAACGACATGATTTAAACTTCCCTTCCGTATAGTGAATGGGACCCGGTAACATTGCACCAAGCCATCGCCAGACTTCGCCTGGAAAGGTACCCTCAGTGGGCATCAGAGTTTTAACACAGTCTTAAACATAGAGCGCAAACTTGATACGGTGTAAAATAAAAACGCAATGGGCGAGTGTCACGGTGAGAAAAGGGAGTGCAAATGCCTTCAAGACAAAAGAAAAAAAAATGAGCTTGGTGGCTCCTTTTCTCTGCAAAAACCTTCAGGTTAATTCAACCCATTCCTTTTCCATCAAATTCACGGCCAGAGCAGGCGAGGGGCAATATTCTATCTGTAGTGGTGAGATAAGCAGGAGCTTTGAAAGTAATAAAATTGTAAAAGCAATTACCAAACCACAGCGGAACTGATTGAAGGAACAATAGTGTGATTTGTTTCATTTGTTGAATTTGGGACTCGTACAGGCAGGTGACTGGAAAGGCCTAATTTAAAAAGAAAATATGGATGGTGCTGGGTATGGACAGGAGCTACGTCTTCCTGACGACATATGCCGTCTGGATGTATGAAGATAAACACAATTATTTTTTATTTTTTTTTTTTGTTAATCAAACTTCCTAGAGGTTTACAACTTCCTTTTGGCTTGTGCCGTTGACATCACACATATCTTGTGACCCCAGAGACATGTTAGTAGCTTACAGTATGTGAACGCAGCTGTCAATGAAGACGCCAAATAGTTTTTAGGCTCTTTTTAAATTTTATTATTAGTGCTATAAAAATCTGTTGTAAGGTAACACACAACATAGTCCTTCCCTGATTTTTCTTAGACTAAATGTGTTTCAAAATGTATTTTTAATGATTTAGGCAAGGGGACCCAAGCTCGCGGCCCGTGGGCCAATTGTGGCCCGTGGAAATTATATTTTGCGGCCCCCCCACCTAGATGAGAAAGTTGAATTCATAATAATATTTTATAGATTAGTTCTCCACATTTTATGGTAAATCCTTTAGTTCTCAAAACCTTGACTCCTTCTGGTTCAGTGTTGCATTACATACATTGCATACACGCAATGTATGGAAAACTGATTTTTTATTAAATGTATTCTTTTGTATTGAACACTGAAAGCTGTCGCGGCCATTCAGTGACATGGTAGAGTGGGTGGTGGCCCTCAACTTATTCGACTTATTTGACAAAAGACAAGAAAGATGTAATAATTTCAACCTATTCTGCCGCGCGACAGCTGTCAAATACAAATAGCGAATGTTCGATCGCAATAACGACATATCTCGCCTTTACTTTATGTTCTGTCTCAGTGGGGTAGTGATTGAAGTTTCGAGAAAAAATGTCACAGCTGAGGAGAAATTTGACGTTTGTCAAAGCCTTGGAGCTCTTTAGATCCGGGCTTTCAGTCCAAGTCTCCACCTCTGAAAGTGCTCCGTCCAATAAATATATACAATAATTGCAGGTGTTCTTTGTTAGTAGGCAGCAACTGCTGGCCGAGGAGCAGAGAGGTGAATTACTTCCATATATAATTGAGTTTAGAATCTAGCAGATGACCACTTGGGGGCGTTCTAATGTCAATCATTAAAAAAAAAAAAAAAAAAAAACTTGGTATAAATTTTCATTATCACTTATTGAACGAACCTCTGGTTGGAAAACACTGATATCTCCTGTCATTTTCAACAAACTTATTTTATTTTTAATGTTAACAATAATGAACCAAGGCCAATTTCTTTTAAACGTAATTTTTTTGGGGGGTCCAATTTGTTCACTGTTTACTCCTGTTAGCCTCCATGGGCCGAGTACAGAACAGAACAGCCGAGTGGTAAATAGTTGGGTGCGGGGCGCGGGAAAATTCTGAAAGTCTGTCACACTTTATACACACCGGCTTGTCACTCAACTCCAAATGTGGAGTGCTGCTGTTGTCGGTAATAATTTAATCCTGTGTCACACTTCCCCAACGTTAATGTCTTTATATTGCCCCCAATTCTCCACGGTTTTGGAGGAGCGCTAACAATGTGCGAATGAGCACTTCATTTCTCCTATCATGTTCATCATTTCCAGTTAAATTCATGCATAATCAGCACGCCGGCGACCTCCCTGCTGTCACGGTGGCGAAGATGCAGTATTTTTGTGATTAGCAGAGACGGCAAAAGAAACAACCAACCAAAAAAAAAATCAAGAACAAAAGAAAAACACAAATACAGCGCCGCCATCCACTCAGAGTGATGGAGCAGTCGGAAATAAATCGGAGGAAAGGACTTGAGAGCAATTTAGGGGGAAGTCAGAGATTTGTTCATTCTTCAGACCTAAATCTGAAGAACCACGACTGGCTGCTTTTATTTCAATGTCCGCATCTCTGGTTTTGGTTTTAATTATATAGACACTGAGTGTGTGTCTACAGCTGGGAGTAAAACACGGCAGAGTGGATTTTGGAGCAGAAGTTGTTCTGTCTTTAATTTTAAAGAAACTGAGCCACGTCAAAATTTTTCCATAAACGATGTGAATAAATTACGCCTCATGTCAAGTAAAACATTTATCTTTTTTTTTTATAAACTTGTTCCCAGCTGATGTGGCTTCTTTAGCGCCACAAAGTGACAGCTGATGGTATTATTCTCAGCCTGTGAAGCAAATCTGGCATCAACAATTTACATCAGACTGAGCTTTATTTTTTGGTAGGCGTTCAGTTCACAATTTCCCAAGTCTCTGACAGACAGAAAAATGTTAAGTGATGTCAAACGGGACGAAATGAAGGAGACCAACCCCCACCTCTGCTTGCATCGTACACTGCCGTTAGAAATTCACGTGATCGGTAATTGTTTACAGGTGGTTTCTTAACTTACGTTGGATCTGGATTTCTGTTCCTACGATGCGACGTAAGCCGATTTTTACGGTAAGGTGTCGCTGTGAGAATCGTCTTTTTCGCAGTCATATTGGCGCACAAGCGGTGATGCCATCCCCATGAAGCAGCATACAACGTTATTAACGAGAAATTTCACTTACATAAACCAATGGACCCCTCTATTGGAGTATTGGAGTAATGGAATAAACTAAAATGACATCTGACGGAGAAAGACGGAGAAAAATGAATCTTTGGAGCAAATGTGGAGAGAAGTCGCCAATAAAATTAGTTGTTCACTCTGGAGCACATCTACAAGTAAATCCACATAAAAAAAATATTTTCACCTAAGTGCTTTCTATCAGCAGTGTTTTCTACATTTTGACCCCCGCTCAGGACGGAGCTGCCTGGACGAACGGCAGGACGACATCCCTGCTTTCAAGAACCAAAATAGGAAGAGACTGGAGGATTGATGACAGAATGTGCATCTTCAACACACACTTTAAAACCGAATAAATTTTTTATCTCTTCAAAAACCTTTCAAGAATCTCAGGAGCATCTGGGTAGGAATAAAAGCAGTTTTCCCTGGTTCTCAAAGCAGAATCCCCAAGTACAGAAGGCAAGAAAGAAATTAAAAAAAAAAAAAAAAACGCAAACGGAAAACGGAGAAAATTGTGATTGGGAACAGTCCAGACTGTCTCTGTCTGTCTCACACAGGCCAACGTGGGGCTAACTCCTGCCTGTCAGTTTACTTGCACAGAGATCTCTGTTAGCGCCGGGTCAATTTATTGACTTGGAGTTGACCGTTGAATTCCTTTTGGGATTTCGACGGAGACTGATAGATGAAGTAAAGTCTTCACAGCTTCTTCCAGCAGTATTCTGTTCCACTTGACTGCAATTCCAGGCAGGGGCGTTGATTCAGCAACCATGTAAAAATACCAGCAACCAATGTTGCTTGAAGCATCGGTAGCAGTTGCCTCCATGTGGTTTCTTTTTCTTTTTTTTTTTTTTTTTTTGTTTTCATCTCGTGCCTGTGAGCGAGTCTTTTCATCGTAGATGTTTAGAACATTAAAATAACTTTGATTGGCCCTCTGCTCAAGGAACTGCGGATGTCCTCAATTGACGAGAGGCGGACATGGATGTGTTTGAGCCTCCTTAAAAATCAATCGAGGATGAATTAAAAAATTCTAAAAAAAAAATAAAAAATGCCAGGGAAGAGGATGCAAAAGAATGTGGAGTAGCCAATAGGTATGAAAGAGGATGATCAAAATGAAGACAAAGAGAAAAAGAGTTAAAACAGTGTTTTGCAGTTTTTTCCCCCCCTAGGCTGTATTCAATTAAACTTTAGGACATCAGATGAGATTTTTCTTTGCTGCTGAGGACAGGTGAAGGGCGCAACTAATGATTCTACTTGAAACTACTCCAACATGCGTCGCATTAGTTCAGCAGTTTTGTTGCCTGGAGAGTGCAGCCAGGGAGAAAGGAGGCCACAGTGTCATCACCTCTATCTATATAGCAATAAACCATAAAGCTCTGAATTTACCTGTGAAGAAAGCGGTTGCTATACAGCTGTGCACACTGTGCTGACGGTGAACTCTGTCTCGCCGGCCATGATGTCCGTGGGCTGAATGTTGCGGTCGTACATGGGGTTCTCGAATGTGGCTCGGCCGTTGGTGTTCTCATGGCCCACAAAACCGTTGAACGGGACTTTGGGTCTTCTTCTGGAGAGAAAATAGGGTAAAGGGGAGTTATTGTTGCGGTATCTTAGCCAATGGGGTGGGGTCTTTTTTTTCAAATCCACCAGCTGCCGGGGTTGCCATTGAGGTGCTTTGTTGATAGCACCTTCCTGACCCAAACAACTTCCAGAGAGCTCACCAGCTACAGGAAGACTTACAGTAGATTGGAGTGTGATTTGGGTGGCAGTCATGGAGACTGCTGCCCCTGAGATCTAGTCATGGATGCACATGGATGGTACATAACCACATCTTTACTACCAGTCTTTTTGCAGAAACTAAGTATTATATATATATATATATATACATATATATATATATATATATATACGCATATATAATACTTAATATATATAATAATATAATATATATAATATATAATATAATAATAATAATATAATATGAACAAGAAATTGAAGATAACAGCAGAGTGGTATATATAAATATATAGTCATGGCAAAAATGATTAGACCACTCAGCTGTTTTCTTCAATTCCTTGTTCATCTTAATGCCTTGCTCCACTAAAGGTTTATCACCTGGGGGAAACAATGAACACAAAACCATGCAATGACTAAAAGCACTGTATTTGTCAGTACAATGTTATTGCTAGTGATGTAGGAACGGAAGTGATTTTTGTCACTGTCAATAGAACCATGCAAAATGGACAGAAATCAGCTCTAGAATTAAACTTATTTATGAGCCAGTTTGTTGTTATTATATTTGTCCAGATTAATGTAGATTAAGTGGAAGCAGACTTTTAAATGGACAAGAAATTAAAGAGTGGTTTAATAATTTTTTCCATGACTGTATACATATACCGTATATATATATATATATATATATACAGTATATAATGTATATATATATAAATATATACATATATACATATATACAGTATATGATGTATCTGTTACATTATATGTATTAATTCAGATATATGGAAATAAATTCACTCAGTTTTTGAACACAGTTTTTTTCAATTTCTTGTTCATTTTTATGCCTGGTTTCACTAAAGGTGCATTTATTTGGAAATGGATATAGTGATAACAACCAAAATAGCTCATAAGAGTTTAATTTCAGAGGTGATATCTAGCCATTTCCATGGCTTTCTTGATAGAAACCATAATCTCTTAAGTTCTCACATCAATAGCTAAGCCATACTACTGGAAATAACAGTAATTTTAGGCATTCCATCTTTTTCTGTTTGTTGTATTCTCTACGTAATATACATTAACTGATACCAGGCAATAAAATAAACAAATAATTAAGAAAAAACAAAGGGGGTCTTTTTATTTTTTCCATAAAAATAATATCATTATCATCTCGCCTCTACTTTGCGATTTCTCCTCTATGCACTGGGTCTTGGAACTACCACGATAGGAGACGGATCACTGTGTTCCGTGACATTAATAAGCAACATAAAGGCTGTACCTGTGTTTGTAGAGGTACAAAGCGAAGCCTGCAATGATCATTGCTATAAAAGGCACGAGGATGGCTGCTGCCACGGAACTGCTGTTGGAGGCAAAGTTGTAGCCTGGGTTCTCCCCTCTGGGATCCGAACTCTCTGTAAAGGAACAGAGACAGAACACGTGACACAGTTGTGTCAGAAACAGGTCCTGGAATCACAGCATATTTAAAACAGAGCGTATTTAAGTCGCAGCATTGATACTGTAGATATTTTACGGATATAAACTGAGCCAATAAAAACGGACCAATGGATTCCTTCAATTTTTAACTACCACTAACCTTCTGTACTGCACCCAAGTGTGCACAACCATTTACTCATGGTTTTCACCATTTTCACAGATACCGCATGTATTCAACACAACTCTCAAGCCACTAACTTTTGATTTCTGAGTCTAGAATTACATTTTTCATTAACTTTAAATCCTACACTAATTCGTGTCCTGTCCTCCCATCACGGTCTTGAAGTGAAGTGGTAAAACCGAGGTCGAGCAGCTGCTGCTCTGCTTCAAAACCGCTTTCTAATTAGACTTCATTTACACATTCACCTTTACAAGGCTCGCAATGTCAAACTGGATGTAATGTATGTCATAATCGCTCACTTTTATGCCCAATTCTAAGCGTTTTCTTCTATCCAATCGGTTGTTTCAGTAAAATAGATGTTTCCAGATATTTTGCTTTGCAGCCATTTTGAAACCAGGCCAAGTCCATCTTGGGCCCTGGTTTTAAAAGCTGATGAATTCCTAAGGAAATCTGTCTTGATCACAGGCTTCATCCACTCAACTGATAACATCTGGGAGATTTTTTTAATCAACGTGCAAATCGAGAGAGCAGAGATATGTACAACGTGGCAGTGAATGGCCTCTTGAATTTTGCTTCAATCACACGCCTCAATGTCCTGCATGACATCAAAGAATTAGCCACAGTGATATATGTGTGAGAGGTGACGGTGTCTGTGCTTCAAGACTATACTTCATTTAATGGAAATTGTTTTTTTCAATTATTATTATTTTGTCACATTTTGTTTAGACTATTTATCTGGATTAATCAACTAAAAATTACGTACATCATGTGCTCTTTGTCCAACTCTCAAAGTGAAGTTGCTAACATGCCATTCTATGGCAGAGTAACAACAGACATAGTGAGACATAACTCAAAATGCCATCGATCCATTCCTTTTTGTATGCTTATTCGGAGCCAGGTTGTTCGAAGTAGGTAATTCGGGATTCGATCCCGTATCAACTAATCCGCATTCGATTCACTTTGCATTCACATTCAGTTTAATTTGGTATTCACTGCCCATTTCATACCCGCTTTACATTCACACACAATAAGGGAGCGAATGCGCATTAGTCTAACCATGGTCCAGTTTCAATTTGATCACGTGGTTATATAACGGGATCTTGTTAATATGCGGTTTTATTCAACATGGATTCTGTCAACAAACGCACGTGCAATTTTGAGGAATACAGTAAATGGAGCAGGTTAAAGAAAGATCAAGGCGACGTATGGAAGCGATGAGAAGGAGACACAAAGAACGAATGAAGAAGATAAGGAGAGAAAATATGAGGAAGTGTTTTGTAATCCTGTTCCTAATAATGCAGCAACATATAGCGGTTGACAAGGAGATGAGCCGCTCCCGTAGCATTTCACAAGCTCGTTAAACTAATACGGTTGTGTTGTGTTCACGCACACGCGGTGAGCGACAACCGTTTTACTTTTTATTGCTTTACACTCGTATAAGTTAATTCGGTATCGAAACCCCCGACTAGAGGTTGGATTAGTTAATGCGCATTAGTTGAGGAGCGAATGCGCGTTAGTTTGTAATGTGAACGCAAACGGGCAGCGAAAACCGAATTAAGTGCCAACGTGAAAACAGTATATGTCCAGTTGCCGACGTGTAAGACTGAGAACCTACACAGACATCCCTAGACATTTCCTCCAGCTCATCAGGGACGATTTAAGGCTTTGCCAAGATAGTTGGGCAACATAGTTGGTCCAGCATGTCCGGGGTCTCTTCCCAATGGGACAGGACAGGACCAGAGCACCTGCAGAAGGCGTCTGAGGGGCATACAAACCAACAAGAGCTCTCTCGATGTGAAAGAGCATTGGCTCTACTCCGAACTCCCCACCCGATCTCTTAAGGGAGAAAGTTCATTTCAGGCGCTTGTGTTTGGGATTTCGTTCTTTCGGTCACGACCCAAAGTACACGTCCATAGGTCAATCTGGGAACGTAAATTGACCGGTAAATTGAGAGCTTTGACTTTCGGCTCAGCTCTTTCTTCACGACAACTCCTCCACCTGTCAATCTCACGCTAAAGTCAGGTTCGCCCCCACACACAGACAGAGTTCTGGGACACATAGTGTAATTACATTGGCTTTACAAAAGTTCAATGATTCAAAAGTGAAGTTTTTTTTGAAAACCATTGAAAAAAGCTGTAAACAAAGAATGCATGTTTGCTATGTCACCATGAAGAAAGGGAAGGAGTGAAACCTTGGTGAATTCGCACTATTGATTTGCTTTAGAAGAAACAGTTCTAGAAGACACATTGGATAAGGTATCAGAGTTTATAATGTCTGCGCTAAATGAAATAATAAATGATAAATGAAACAAGTCAATGTCAAGTCCAAGTTATTACCTGTAGAGCGGGACATACAATTACAACCTATAGATATAATACTTTTCTGTCAACAGTCTACCACATTCTCCCGATGGGTGTAAAAAAACACACGGAAAAGGAATCGTCTTCGTAAGGATGTCATGGGGTAATGGTTGCCGTCATAACCGGGGCATTCGTGTCTGCCAGAGGAACTTGCCCTCTGACTTGAAGTGATGATTTCACTGGACTCCATACAAAACATCTGCCAAGGTCTGTGGGTCTGAAGCTTTAGGGATAGCTATAAAACACCACATATGCTGATTTTACATTTTGTGTATCTGTCTAGCCAGAGACTGAACGAGAAAAAGATGCTGATCCATTTGATTAATCCTGTATTTGAGGACCGCTAGAAGGAATACGGATTTTGTTGAGAAGGAAGAATAGCTTTTGACTTGTAAAATAAGAAAATAGCGCCAATATTCTATTTAGACTTATTCATCAGGATTCAGAGGATCATCTAGACCAGTGTTTCACAATCTTTTTTTGCTGTTTACCCATATTCTAAAGTGAAAAATGAGGAAATTGCATTGTTGACCGAACAATACCAAAAAATAAACATTAATTAATGTAAAGTAGTTATTGAACCAGCAAAAAAGAAGGGCAGTGGTGGCCTAATGGTTAAGGAACTGTGGTCCAGAAGGCTCCAGGTTCCAATCCACCAACTGCCAGGTAACCACTAATGTGCACAGAACATGGCTTCATCCACACCTGCTGCTCCCTGGTCCCTCAAAGCTGCCTGTTTATTCCAAAATAAACCACAGATAATAATGTTACTAAAAAATGTGAAGTATTTACCCTTTTATTTTAGTGTTTTTTGGTCCGCTAAAAAAATAACTGGTGACTCCTGCTGCATATGTTTATTACAGTATAACCTGTGAAACAACAATCCATTGCTAATTTAAGTTATTGATTTCTGCTGCTCTCTGTATATATTATTTGTTTGAAAAGGGGGCTGCGGACCTTTACTCAAGGCTCCCATTTTAAAATGCTGCCAAATCCCTAAAAAAGTCTTCTCTGTTGCCTGCTGCGTAACCATAAGCCAGTCCAAAGTATTTATTTTCACGGCGGGTATGTCGAAAAACAAAAACAGCAACAGAGTCAAGAAAACAACAGGCTCAAAAAAAAAAGACCGGAACAAAAGAACGCATATTACTCACCGAGACGTTGGAGACCAAACTGACCAAAGCCTTTTCCTCTCACAAAGCCCTGGTACACAAAGGAGTTGGACGAGGAGATGTAAGACACCTAAGGAAGGAAAGGACGGGAGAGGAAGGGAAGACAAACACTGTGTGTGTCACTTTGCAGCTTTACAAAGGAACCTATCATCTCAGTGTCAGACGACGGTACATGCAGAAAATGAAATATCAGGCCAGAGGAGGAGCGGAGGAGTAGTTCTCACGGCTGACATTTAATACCAGATACGAGAAGATTTTTCTTCACTACACGTGCACGCGTGGTGGTTCCTCATGCACCGTGATGTACAAGCAGGAGGGCACGCCGGTTTCTAAATCCAAAGTATGTGTTGCCGCAGATGCCTGAGGTTGCAGGGCGATGTGGGACAGCGCAATGCGGGGAGGGTCTGTCGAGTGCAGATTACCGAGCGATGATTTAACTGACATTTTAATTAAAAAGAAAACTCCTGGTGTGTTCCAGCCCCTCAGAGTGACAAGGCAAATGTGTATGTTCGCCCGTGCATCTATCAAAATAATTGTGTCAGTTAAAAAAAAAAAAATAATAATAAAAAAGCTGCAGCATCCTGCAGTCAGTGAGCTGCACTCTCCATCTTTGCCAACTGTACACTTACATGTCCGTCCAGGGCCCAGTTGTCTATTTTGAACTTGTTGACGAAGATCTCCACGGGGCCTCTGATCTGATGGACCTGCAGCAGGAGCTGAGCTTCCTCACGTTTATACGTACCTACAAGACAACGGCAGAAAAATTGCAATGTCATACCTCTGTGTGTTTTTCTCTTAACTCAATATTAGGTCCAATAACAGTTGAAAATACAGAACGTTTTACATCAGAGAATCCTGATGTGTCTAGTTTATTATTCATACATTTTGGAGGCATATGGAGCCTAGTGGTTAAGGAGGGGCACTGGTGTCTTGAGGGTTCCAGGTGCAAATACAACAACTGCCAAGTTACAACTGAGGGTTAACTCTGAGGTGCACTAAGCACAGTCCTCACTCACGTACCAGCTCAAAGCTGCCTACAGATGGTGAACGGTTATATGTAGAGCTTGCATTTGTTGTGTGCAGTGGGAAGGAGTTTGATTTCCTATTTTTGGAAAAGGCTTTTAAGAAGGTAGGAAGAAAACCTTGTCATTGTCATACTCATAACTTCACACAACAAAATTGAACCTCTGTATTTAACCCAGTGCTTCTCAAACAGGGGTTGGCCCCCCTGGGGGGGGGGTGGAGGGTGGGGGTGGAGCGATGCTAAGGAGGGCGCGTGTGACCCTGGGGAACATGCCTTTTTTACCGCCGTACTACAATAAAGTGTAATTGTACATCCTTGTAAGTTGAACTATATCTCTTTTTTTTGTCTCTTTATGTTAACAAGGATACAAGGTTATGCAGAGGTGTACCTAGAACTATTTTATAGACAAATGCTATTATTTATAGTTGCAGCGCAGAGTGGGTGGTGGTGGTGGTTGGGGTTGGTGGGAGTTGGGGGTAATTGTTTTCTTCTCGCTGGGAGGGCGTAACAGAAAATAATTGAGAAGCACTGATTTAACCCATCACCGTGGGCAGCTTTGAGTGCCGGGCGAGCAGTGAGTGGGGACTGTGCCATGCTCAGTGGACCTCAGTGATGACCTAGCAGCTGCCGGATTTGAACCTGGAACCCCCCGGACCAGTCCTGTTCTTAAAAGACTAGGCCACCACTGACCAAAATGAACTTACGTTAAGGACATAGGCGCAGGCTATAGAACTCAAATAATAATTTTAAAAAATCGTTAATTATTATATAATAATCGTTGACAAAATCAACGCTTCAAGACGCAACAAAATGTGTTCATTAGAGTTTAGGGCACTGAGCATCAACCAGGTGCCCACTGAGCAACTCCATTCAGCCTATGATTGAATCCCACATCCTGTCATGTGGCCCACACCACTGTGTTCTGGAAACATCATTCTAAGTATAAATAGAAATTAGGATAAACACTAAAAGCTGTTGTAGTGTGAAAAGAAAAATAACAAAAACTCTGAATTCCTTTGCTCTGAAGAAGTAATGTAACCAATCCCCACATAACTGCAGGGCAGCTGCTGTGTTATTCGGTTCTGTATTGCTGAAATGACCTAACGCCACCATCGGAAATGAGCCTTATTTTACGTCTAAAGCCTGCAGAGGAATGAAAAAAAAAGAAAAAAGTTGATTGACTGTTAAATATCGTGTTAATTATCATCTCTGAAAATAATTGTAAAGGTGAAAGAAGAGACACGTTTTTCACTAAGACTAATTTGATTTTCTTCCATTACTTAAAAAAAAAAAAAACTGTCTCAGTTTGCTGCTAATTTGTGTTGTCTCCTACAAATACTTAATATTTTCATCATGATTATAGAGACAGGTATGAATCCTGGTAACTGCAGGTAAATTGATGGTCATCATTAAAAAAAAAAATGATTGTGAATAGAAAATTACATTTAGGATGCTGCCCTTGGATTTCTCCCTATGTAAACTATCCTAGCGCCCCCTATTGTGAGTTGCGCTTTGTCTACAGAGATCTTAAATCAGTAAAAATTGACGTGTGTCACGTAAAACTGGGTCAATATGTATAAGTTTCCATAGAGATGTTTTTGTGGTTTAACTTTTCGCTGTATACAAACCCGCCAATTTGAGTTCCACTCCACTGTGATCAATGAGCGTCCCATTGACTCGATTGCTAAAGGGTTCAAAGGCAGTAATGCTGAGCATAGCAGGCTGCTTCTTCCCCAGGTATTCATAAGATCCTCTCCAGAGGGAGCTCTTTGCGAATACTCCGCCGGGTACTGTGAAAGGAAAGGGAGATGATGCTATACATCATGAAAAAAACAAAAAACAAATAGTGTAATAATAGATAAAATTGCTTCAGAAGTTGAGAATGAAGCAAACAATAAAACAAAGGGGTTACCTGGTAATTTGGAGGGGGGTTCCTGCACGGTCCCCACTGGGCTTTTACCACTGGGTCGATTATCAGCTGGGAAGTACAAACATTGAACATCAGCGAAAGTACATAAGAGCAGTGTAACATTATAGTATTGTACGTCAGGATGCACTTACACTAGGGTAATTGTACTTTAACCCAAGTACGTTTACCCCCTTAAATCTGGCTAGTGTGAGTGAGGGAGGCAGATTAAAACTTGTGTTTTGCATGCATGCAACATCTGTAGATGTGCATCCCAACTTACAAAAATTGGGTCACAACCCTTTTTTTCATATTGCATCATGTTTCATAGGAGTTCTTTTTTTGATGGTTCAACTACTGCTTTTGTTGTTTAAAACTTGAGTAATACTCATTTTTTAGCTTTCAATTGATCAACAACAAAATATCCTCATTGATGGACAATAATGGTCAGTAATTTACGGATAATGTCAATTAACTTGGGTTGCAAGTTAACTTTTACAATATTGGTCCCCAGAAAAAAGGTTTACAAAACGCTGGTCAAGAGGAGGCATGAGTTGACATTTTGACTAGCCACTACTAGGGCCATGCTCCGGACCTGGACACGGGGGCCTGGTAAACAACACGAAACCTAACCAGCGCCTTGTTAACCTTCCTGTGTTGGTGCCAGCCACCACCACTAACTGGGGTTAGATTTTGCCCAGGAGGTGAACCCTGAAGTTCCACAACAATTACAGAGACACCGCCTTGAGACATGAGTTGACACGAGTCAACAAAACTGGCTTGTGTCACATTCAAGATTCAAAAAACTTTATTTATCCCCGAGGGGCAATTCAAGGCGCAGTTGAGCAGCGTAAGATGGAAATATAAGATAGTTAAATAAAATAAGAACTAAAAATTAAATAATAGTACTTATAATAATAATAATAATAATAATAATAATAAAGTGAGCTTGTAATAATAATAATAATAATAAAGTGAGCTTGTACATGATGACACCTTCAGTATTTACTCTTGCCACCAACGTCCCACAGTGGCAGCAGACTGCAAACAACTGTCAAAAACAGCTTACGCTCAGTTACACAAAAACATGCAACATCTGGCAGTTTCAAGGGAAGCAGTTTATTAAGCCTCGGACTCGCACAGGGTCACGGGTCTTCACCAGTGCAGTTAACACACACCCACACAGGCAGGGGTGTGGGAGAGACGAGGGCTTGGTGCAAGACGGCAAACAGTCATGGTGATATTTTACAAACACAAACACCACCTGGATCGAATGTGTACGGATAAAAATAGCCGCCAACGCTCCCCCAGCCTTCGACCTCAGTGGCTGCTAGTGTTTTTTGCAGCCCAGTCTATTGCTGCTGCCCTTGTAGGTGTTGTTAACATCTCGTATTTGTCAGACCAATGCTTTGTTCTTCATTGTTTTCTTTTTTTCAACCTAATAGCGAGGCCATCAGCCTCTACATTCCTCTTTAAGCTATTAGTACTGCGCAGCGTGAGATAATTGTGTGTCGATGACTCAATTTTCCTCATATATGTATTTAGACCAATGCTTAAGGGCAACCTAATAGCTGTCTATTTGTCTCTAAAGACCTTGTTATCACTACCAGGGCATTTATAAAGAGTACTCCTGCTAACCCAATCAATGGGAAGCATTGAGCTAATCAGGTTTTGCACCCTTGTTAATGCTTCAGAGCTGTGCATCTGTCTGTCTGGGTGTGTATGTGTGTCTAGTCCAGTGTAATTGTGTGATGGATGAGCCATTCTGTCCTGGCATGTGTCTGAGAATAAGCGGATGTTAGTGCAGCTATTCATCAACATTAGCCCAATCCCCAACATCCCGTCCCTGAGACTTTCCTCAACTCAGCAGCTGTTAAAAAAAAAAAGAACCCCTGTGGTTTCAGGAAACAACGCTGCAACAGACACAGCCCATTATATAGAACAGGTGAGACTTTTCACTTTAACACACCTGGGTGACCGTGTGAATGCAGTAGACCTGTGGTCTTATGCGAATTGCTGGCTGGATGAATCTATATTGACGTTCTGTTTCCCGTAGCAGTGTGGCAGATTATAACTCAGGGTGTTAGGTTTCAGCCAAACACTAGTGCCCCCGTTTCCATTACCAGCTCATCTCCACCAGTGTCCAGCTCCACTTAACCCCCTGCTTCATCACTCTGATCCCCAGCTCATTCCCCTACAGACCAAACGTTCACACTGCCATGCTCGCAGCTTAGTCTCTCTGGCTCCGACCTGCAAACCAACGAGTTATATTTGCCCTGCGCCTTTATCAGGCAGAGAATCTCTCATCCTCTCAATAACTCTTGACTTTTCTTTTCCCCCTCAGGAGTACGACTCGGAAGCTTCATTTCTTTCAGTCTTAACATAAAAATATTGACTGAAATCAGCAGAGCCAGATTAACACTATCTGAGGACTTGGGCTAAATACCAGGATGAGACACAGGTACCTTCAGAAGCTGAACATTTGTTTTCATCTTTATACACGTGTTGTATCAACATAGAGTGTGGATGCCGTTGTCCCAAGTATTTTTCTACCCATATTTTCACACCCGTAGTGAAAATCCATAGCTTTTTTACCCATAATATTTTCCTACCCTCTGTTTTCATGGTGGTAGCATATTTCTATTGATGCTTAACATCATCTAACCGCCTAAAAAGAGACGATACGTAGATATTATGGCTGTTTGAATTAGAGTAAAATAAGTTGACATTGATACTTCCCCAAGCCACCACCCCCAGTGGCAAGGCCCAGGGCTGCAGCTTAATTAACCCATTTTAGTGAGTTTAGCAAGCAAGAGTAGTTATTGTTAAGAACGCCAACGTTCTATACAGGGAATTCTCGACTCCAATTTTGGTTTTTAAAATTGCTTGTGTGCAAAAAATATTGAGGGAAAAATAACTGTGTGCCAACTGCCAATGTAGGCAGAACCATCTTTCTGGTTGGAGTCAGCAACATTAGCTACAGAACGCTGTAAACACTTTGAGACTTTCTATATGTCAGCAGCATCACATCAGCATATCCCTTACCAAACATTAAATGGAAATGCAGATGTTTCTATACGTACTATGAGGTATTTTAAAGTAATTTCTAGCTGCTGTAACCGAACGGCGTTAATACCTGCACAGATAGGAGGCTTTCCTGTCCAGCTTCCATCAGACTTGCAGGTCCTGTGCTCTGATCCTCCAGCCAAGTAGAAACTGGGCTGACATGTATAGATGAGCGTGTAGCCGAGGGATGGCAGTTCAATGGCTCGCACATCTGACTGGGCTGGCAGCTCAGGTTGGCTACAGTGGTGGGCTGGATGGGGGACACAAAGGGAGGGATTATAAAATAGAGAACATGGTTTTTAAAGATACAGGTTAAAGTTAGCTAGGGAGATAAAATGGGAAAAGGACCAGAGAAAAGAGAAAAAAAAAATGAAAAGAAAAGACAACCCTGGAAGCAAAAAAAGGAGAGAAATGACACCAATTGTGTAAATGTAGGGCTGCAGAAGGACAACGGTGTGAGTTTGAAATAATCCAGACCTTATCTCAAGGTTGTGATTCCCCTTTGACTACACAAAAAAAAAAGAAAATATTCAATGAATTTATTGGGCATACAATGTCTGACGGCGCGCTTACCAATACACTCAGGTTGAAAACCGCTCCATGTCAGGTTGGGGAGACAGGTGCGAGAAATAGAGCCCTGCAGTAGGTAGCCCTTTCTGCAGCTGAAGAACACGGTGCTGCTGATCTATAAAAAGAACAATAAGACGATGGCAATTTGACAACACGGAGACTGGTTCTGCACTTTTGCAGTTTCGTGATGCAAGTTATTTTAAAGCAAAACACGAAGAATTCAGTCATGAAATAAATGATTAGAACTGCCTGCTGTTTTCTTCGAATTCTTGTTCATTTTAGTGCCTTGTTTCACTTGGGCAGACCTGGACAAAGCAAGGGCCCGGGGGCCGGATGCGGCCCGTTTGCCCGCCAAACTTGTCCTAATTATGCTATTTATTTCTATAATCATTATCCTTCTGCCTTTGCCCTGCAAAAACAGCATTTCTCCAATACATGGTCTGCAAAAGCCTTACGGATTTGAGTATTTGAGCATCATTTATCTAAGTTCACACAAATATTAAATCTTTCTGATCCTGATCTGGCTCGTGACTTCAATTTTAGTAACACCTGTGGCCCTCGAGTCAATATAATTGCCCAGGCCTGCACTAGGAGTTTTTTTCCATTTGTTTGGATATAAATATAAATAAATAAAATTTTTTCATGGTTTTCAAGATAGTGACAGGTTTTACATCAAGAGCTGCCAAAAACATTCCAGGTTTTATTTCATAAATAACAATCCTACCTGATAGCCTTGACTGTTGTTTTGATTCCCAAAGAGGGGAGTCCCAGGGTCTCCACAAGTGGTGTGGGTGGGATCTGAAATAATCAAACACAAACACATGCACAAAGAGAGGGTACTTTAATCTACTCAGGCCATAATATTGTGTTAGAACTCGTAGCATTTATCACTCACATTGCTGGCAGTATATCAACTGTGATACATTATGAACGATGAACTTTTTTTTTTCCTTTTCACAGGTACAGAGGTGAAATACTGGCTGTGAAAATGGAAGTAATAAATTACGTGCTGTACTCACGTGAAATGCTTTATGCAGTACATGAGCTGCGCTGCAGTATTTTATGACTGATGTGAGTCTACTGTGCACACTTAAGATTGAAGTTGATGCGACAAATACAGTGCAAATCTCAGTGTTTCATTTTGTGCGTTCATTGATAAGAAAAGATTGCGACCTCGTCATTTGCCTGCTTTTTGGATGGTGAGACACCAAACATCAGGAAAAACCACCTGATCTTAGTGAGAGCTTTTCTTAATCAGAATGGCTAAACTAAAAATCTGTATTGACAGGAGTCATTTTTGAGGAAATGAAAGCAGGCCAGATTACACAGCTGAACGAGCCACATGTGGCCCCCAAGCCTTAGTTTACCCATACAACACATGAAGTTAATCATTACAAAAACTTTTTTTTTTTCTGTAGTACGTTCCATTCTGCTGTCTAATCAATAGTAAAATGTAAAAATAAAATTCATGTTGCCATTTAGGTTGCTGCAGGTATATGTCTAAAAAAATATTGTTGATCCATGACACCAATAAATTTAATTTCTTACACACTTTAACGGGTCTGAACGCCGCACAGGGGCATATTTTACTCCAAATACCACAGCGAACCTCAGGGCTGAAACAATACTTTTTTTTTTTTTTTCTGGTTGTAGTGTTTATTTTAAACACTGTACAATTTCCCTAAGTGCTCCAGTGAGTTTTGCACAAAAGATATTTTCCCTTCTCTGGTTCTTGCAATTTTTTTTGTCTGAACAACAATATTATGCCTCCATAAACAATAAGAAGTTTGCTGCCAGCGCTGTGTTTGGAAACAGTATGTTAAAAAAAGGTTTTACAAGATTGTAAGAGAAGAGTAAGATAGTTCACTGAAACCACACATTTATACTGCACAATACAAGATCTTAATGTCCTCAATGATCTAAATAAAATATCAAAATTCAATGTTTTTATTTAACTTAATCTAAAAGACAAAAGACACAGTATTGTAAAAGAAGTGCAGCCACAGGCTGAGTTCACTTACATTGACAGTAAAAGGTAATGGAAAACAATAAATACAACAGGGCACGATGTGTTCTTTGCTTTGGTTGGTTGGGTCATAGATTTTACACTCTGATTCCAGCAACAGATGTATTTCTTTTTATGAGATCACTTTGATTTGCTTTGGTGAATCAGCCTTGTGTAGGGCAATAATTGCTCACCTATACAAGACGGCTGGGTGCCACTCCAAGTTCCATCGTATTGGCAATATCTCCTAATGGAGCCAACCAGGACGAGCGGCGGGTAGCAGGAGAAGGATACAGAAGAGAGGTAGGTGAATCCTCTGTCCTCCCTCCTCCCTTGGGCCGGCATCCCAGGATCCCCGCAGAAGACAGCTATGGGGATTAAGGCAGTAAGGTAAGTCCTAATGCAGTAGCATGTGAGGGTGGTGAAATGTCAAACATACAATATAACGCATGGCGACACAATGTCGAATCAATGTCAGAGGCAAATCAATGAACGGGTAATGCTATAGGGTCTCCGAGAGCGGGACGACTTACGAAAGCACTGCGGTTTCTCCCCGCTCCAGTTTCCGTTGCCCTGACACGTTAACACAGTGGGCAGGGACAGCTGGTAACCTTGGTTGCAGGAGTAGCTGATGCTAGAGCCCCAGGTGAAGTCTGTACCGACCACTTGTCCATTCGGGATGGTGGGAGGTTGACCGCACACGATTGCTACAAAAAAGAATCATGTCAAACACTCGTGATAGCTGTTTTCCCTGCTTTTATTACGTGATTCTATTCACTCTGGTCTTGAATACGTCGCGCAAATGCCAGGTAACTGCAACAATACCTCTACAGATGGGTTTGGTGCCATTCCACGTGCGATCCTTGGTGCAAACAAGGGTTGAGACCCTGTCGGCGTCCATTATAAACCCAGGAGAGCACTGGAAACTGACGATGCGGTTGTAGGTGAAATCGTTCCCTATCCTCACACCATTGGCTGGTACTCCAGGGTCACCACAGTTGATTACTGCAAAAAAAAGGCCAGTAATGACCAGGCATTAGTCAAGCTGCACCAGGTCAGATATTTTTATTTGCGTTATATGAACTTGATATACAGTCATGGTAAAATTAATAGAAAACAATTGTCTTTTTCAATTTCTGGCTCATGCCTGTTACCAGTAAATGTATATTACCTGAGGAATATTATAAACAGGGAAACATGGAATGTCTTAAGGCAGGGGTGTCCAAACTGTTCCACAAAGGGCCGGTGTGGCTGCTGGTTTTTGTTCCAACCAACCAAGAGCACATAGCCTGACCAATCATGTGACTGATGACTGTGATCAGTTGATTAAACCTGTCAACTCAGGTGTGTTGCTGCTTGGTTGGAACAAAAACCTGCAGCCACAGTGGCCCTTTGTGGAACCGTCTGGACACCCCTGTCTTAAAGCATGCTGTTTTAGGCAGGACGTTGTGGTAGCCATTGATGTCAAATCTTAAATGATTTTGTTTACTATAAAAACATGGCTATTTTTGTTGATATCATTGTATTTGTCTAAACATAGTGGAACCAGGCATTAAAATGAACTAGAAATTGGGGAAATCAGCAGGGTGGTCTATGAATTCTTTCAGTTACTGCATAATACTAAAATACAATATATTCATATATTTGTTTATGACTGTATGTGTTGTATAAAAAAAGTTTGAAAAAATATTTTTAATAATTTATCAATTACTGGACATTTTCTCGACAACCCTGCTTGAATTTCAGGTGACTATAAGAGGGGTCACAACCTGTAGGTTGAAAAACACTGTATTATGTTATGCAAGATGTCATACAATCACTATTGATAACATATTTATTTTTTGTGTTTTATTCTTAACATAGCTCACACTTCCTTCCTCATGTGGACATAGGGATGTAGAGCGGATACGACTGAAGGAAAAGACAATAATGTCACTGTTTTGGGATAACTGAATGTTCACTGCATTTTATTATCTATTGACCTTTCCATTGCTGTAAAATAAAAACACCAACTATTGGACAGTAAGAACATTTACTATATTTTAGGCAGAACCAAAATAATATAAAGATGGCATAAAAACGAATCCTTAGGGATAAAGCGCAAAACTTGCGATTATACCAGTAAAATCTCCACTTAAATATCTCCTGTATTCAAAAGCTCTTCCATAATTCCAAATATTTAAAAATACTTCAAATTACACTATCACTTTTTTTTTAAAGTTTAGGGTTAAAGTTACTTTGCTGTCCTTCATTGAACCAAGATTTTTAATCCGAGCCTTGACAGACAAAATTATCGCTTTTTGTGGGATTTTGCATGGGGTAATGGATCGCCCTCCCGGGATCAATTATAAGTTGTCTGAGTCTAAACATCTACGTCCCGTGGAGTGCATCTGTGGTTTGACGGCAAACTTGAGAATTTCCCTGTGTGACTCTGTGTCTACTGATGAATATCCAGTTGTCTTTAAAACAGTATCATTGCGCACAGGTCACATGACTGGCAACATAGTAGGAATCCCAGCAGACGGAGAAAACTGGGTCTTCAGAATTTGCCTCCTCTTGACAGAGAATACACTTATTTGTCCCACTGGCCTACTAACGCTGCTGCGCTGCTTTTAGATACAATGTCTGTCAAATTTTCTCGAGTACTATGTTTACAAAAATAAACAGTTTCAGCCAAAGACCCAATTCAGTGCTCGGTAATGAAGAGGATAAACAACACAAGGTTTTTATTTTACTCAGCTAAATCTGCCCCAAACTGAGGCTTAGAAGCCAATCTGGCAGGAATTGTTTCTATGAGCATTGAGTGAATAAGTATTGATCTTCATTTTTTCATAACAGCGCTGCTTAAGGCATTCTTTCCTTCCACTGAGGTGACATGACAAATCTGCTGTAAAAACAATGGACAATTTGGTCCACCAGGGGTTAATAAAGCTTTAAAGCCCAGTCACAAAGTAAAATAGACTCATGACCTCATTTTGATTCACATGGTGAGACACAATGACCACGCAATGATACCAAAACAGAACAATCTCAAGTTGTAAGTTACTGTTTACGTTGGGCCAGAAAATTAAAAAATACAACAGGAACTTGCCTGAGCATTCCGGCATGTTGCCAGTCCAGGTCCCATTCACGGTGCAGTGTCGTGTAAGCAGGCCAGTAGAGTAATAGCCCTCCCTGCAGGAATAAGTGATGGATCTCGAAAATGTTAGGCCATCGTGGTTCAGGATCTGGGCGTTCCGAGGCGTTCCTGGATTTCCGCATGAGATCACTGGGAGACAAAAAAAAAAAAAGACAGAGGTTCGTCACTTTTACAATGGTAATTGGGAAATGTTAGGATTGTGCTGCGGTTAAGGAGACCAAACGATATTACATAGGGTGCCAAGTTTATTTCTTAAAAAAAAAAAACTGTTATTTAACTCCTTTTTTATTTTTATTGAGCATTTAAATAACATAAATTCAGGAATGAGGTGATTGGAGGGACAACACAGACAGGAAGATTTAGAGAAAAAGCTAGAGAAGCTACATTAAGATGGTTTGTCGCATGTTCAAAGGAGGGACAGTAGTTAAATTTGAGAAGAATGAGATGGAGCTACCAGGTAGGAGACAAAAGGTAGATTAATGGATGCGGTGAGGGAGGACATGGTAGTTGGAGTTAAGTTTGAGGATACAGAGGACAGGGTGAGATGGACTGCTGACTTGCTGTAGCAACCCCCCCCAAAAAAAGGACAAGAAGAAAATCTTCCCGAAATAAATATAGAATAATAAAGAAACATTTTTTCTTTTATTATTACATTTTTTTCTTTAGTATTACATTTTTCCTCCCCCTGTATTACCTTCACAACAATAGGGATGAAGCTCTCACACTGGTTAAACTCTCTGGTTTGTACGGTTTGGATTCTGTCATTTTATTGCCTAAATGTCAATAGCCTCACATGAGCCTACTTAGATAGACATATTCTTCACCCACAGAATTCCTTTGTGTCCATCTATCTATCTATCCACCAGTGGTGATTCTGTTTATTACTGTCTCCAGCTTGTTCCGGGCCTCCTGAGACCCCTGGGCATTGCCTTACAGTAATGACCAGATGTGGTCTGGTCCTTGAAGTCGGTGCCAAGTGAGAACAGGTGGGCAACCCTGGTGATACACACTGCAGAGGAAATGAAAGGCTGGGGGCAGGCCAGGGAGAACAGAGTTGGTGTGACAGGAATTGGTTTTATGTCTATCTGCAGTGGGTGTTAGGAAAACCAAACTGGAAAACAAAGTGGGAGACAAATGGAAGAGTGAAAGAAAGAAAATAGCAAACCATTTCAGCTGAGAAGACAGACAAAACTGCCGTTCAAGTAGTACAGATCCTCTTTGGGTGGTTTTCAGAACAGTTAGTATGTAGAACTGAATAGAATATATCAGTCATGGGCAAACTAAGGCCTGGGGGCCACATGCGGCCCGTCAAGCCTTTCAATGCGGCCCACCAACATTGTCGGAAATAATATTTTTTTTTGCATTAATATACTTCTGCCTTTGCCCAGCCTTTCCTGTGTTTCCCCAAAGAGATGATATCATATTATCAAGCGGTTTAGGTTTTATACATGGTTTTACATGTCAATTATACTAGTTCGATCCGTCTCCGTCTCGACCCTGTGACCAATTGTGGCCCACAAGTCAAAAAGTTTGCCCACTTCTGGTATAAATAGTATATAGAAAGAAATTTCCCCCACTCAAATCCCCAACTTTTAATCCAGAAGGAATAGCAACCACACCAAGAAGCATTTTGCATTGGTTCGATTCCTCATATTGCTTTTGTGTCGTAAAAAAAAAAAAAAATGGTCAAGTAACGTTTTCCGTCCACATAAGTAGGGAATTTACCAGGACACAGCCCTGCAGGCATGAAGTAGCATTCATTCCTGAGCTGTCCACACCATAAAACATCCAATAAAACTACAATTAGCACTAACTCGGGCAATTATTGAGGCGACAAACTCTCTAATTTAGTTCCCACCAAATCTCTGCATATAAAACAAGCAAGTAAAGTAAAGCCAACTGGGCATAAACTCTGTCTGGCAAAGTAACGTGTGTTACATACTAACATGTAATTTTGAATGCAGTGTATATTTAATTTAACATTGGTTTAGTGATCATTCAGGCCATCAAACTGTGCAATCCAGAGAGCGTCAGGATTTTGCTAGATAAATTTCATAACCATTAAAATGAGAACATAACTATTATATCGATAAAGATAAGGAGCCCAAACCCATAGATTGGTAACTATTTCAAAAAACTAAGAAGAAATTTTCAACATTTCCATACCATGACACTCTGGTTGTGCTCCCCGCCAGGTACTATTAGCAAGGCAGGTTCTTTCGGGAGATCCCCTAAGTACGTAGCCAGGCTCGCAGCTGAAACGGACAACACTGCCCACCATAAAGTCTTCACCTAGGCGGATCCCATGGACAGGGACCCCCGGATCTCCACAGAGTCCCGCAGATTCTCCTGAGAAGATAAGAAAAGCCTTGTATATAGGACAGAAAGGACGAAAAGCGAATTCCTTGTCATTGTGAAAAACACCAGTGCACACACGTTCCAATTTCTTTAATTTCTTGCTCATGTTAATGCCTGGTTCCTCATTCAATGTCTTGCATCGAAAGCTATGACACCACCAAAAGTGTGTTTTTTCGCATTTTATGTTTTTTTTTTTTAAGATTAAGCTTAAATTCATTTTTTGTCATTGTGACGTTGTGATTCACACCACAGTGCACAACAAAATTTGGCCTCTGCATTTAACCCATCACCAAAGTGAGCAGTGGGCAGCTAATGAGCGCCCGGGGAGCAGTGCGTAGGGATGATACCATGCTCAGGGTATCTCAGCGGTAACCTGGCGGTAAGGGGATTCGAACCGGGTACCTTGCGGACCCAAGTCTGCTTCCTTAACCACTAGGCCACTGCCCTGGTATTTATTTATTGTATCTTTCAGGAAATTACCTTAGTGGTACCAGACATTAAAATGAACCAGAAATTGTAGAAATCTAAGGTGTTCTCAAAATTTTTTCAATGACTGTACATGAGAAACTCTCCCAATTTGATCAAGGAATTATTATGGAAAACAACTAAAAGGGAAGAATAATAAAAATGCATCGAAGCTATTCCCTCTCTGTGATCACTTAACAGTAAAACAACACCAGCAGTCTGACGCAGCCCTTGCATTCAATGGCTTTTTTTTAATGTTTACTTTTACCATCCAACTGTAGAAAATGTCCACCACCCCCTTGTACTTCCCAGCAGAAACTCATCCAATATCGTTTATTACTGCTATGAGCTGCTGTTGCGTCTCATTTCACAAAGAGCTGGTCAATATCACCAAGTCAGGGAAATCTTTATAAAGTGGTTGTGTTTACTGCCTGTTGGAAGAACACTGGCGAACCTTGGGTTATATGACTGTCATGAATTGTGACATTAAAGTGTCAGAGTCTTCCTTTTTTATTGTCAGAAAGCTTATGGGATTGTGCCTATGTGTTGGACGCCGTGTCCTGGGTTACATCTCGGGGAATATGTGTTGAGTTTGTGAATATGCATTTTTTTTTTTTTTTTTTTTTAATTTCTGGATAACCTCAAGAGGGACATCAGGGACGCATGGGGCTTTGAAGTGAATCACTGTGAGGGTAAAAAAAAAAAAAAAGCAGTTTGTGGGCCAATGTCTTTATAGTGCTTCATAATGCCACTGAGGTGTAAACTACTACTTCTTCACTCTAATATGAAGAGGATAAAACTGTTTTATAGGGGACACAGTTTTTGCCCTTGAGGCCTCTGGTGCAGACACTTGGATTAGTCAGCGGCCCACCCACAGCTAAAAGCTCTCATATAAAGTCCTTATTTGTGATCCTGGCATCACAGGATTGACCATGTGATTTGATGAAGATGCATCCAAACCTGGACTGAGATTCACAGATAACAAAAAAAAAATAAAAATGTTATAGCGCTTTGGAAATATTCTAGTGTCAAGTAATTCAATTCACCAAATATGGTCATATTCATTTTTCTTTACTGTTCCAAATGGTCAGTCAGTCAACCTGGGGGTAGTTTTCCATACCGGAGCAGTGTGGTGGTGAGCCGCTCCACTGGCCATCCAGCTGGCACGTCCGTGTTGTGTTGCCAATGATGGCACGCTGACCGATGCAGCTATAGCGGATGACTGCACCTACTGTCCGACGGTCGCCCGATATCTGAGTGTAGGGTGGCATGCTGGGACGGTCACAGAGCAACACTGTCCAAGTAAAAAGAACAAAAAAATGATGTGGAAGTGTTATTACTGGAATTGTTTAATAACATTCACTAACACCTTTTTTTTCCCTCAGGATATATATTTTGGAAGTCACATAACAATAATACAATAATAATAGTATCTGAACCAGCAGAAATGATGTAAACTCCTAAGAAACATAATACAAGACGACCCAAAACCATCCCACTTTAGGATCATGACCCAGTCGTTGGGAAACGACGAAAACATACTGGTACTTTAAGAATCACATCGGTTTTAGGTATGTCCTTAAAAATGCAGTCCTTACACAGACACTTTGGAAGGGAGCGATCCCAGGTGCCATCGCCCTGACAGGAGATCGAGCTGGTGCCGAGCAGGTAATAGCCCGGGTTGCAGCGAAATGACACAGTGGTCTGAAAGCTGTAGCGATGCGGGCCACTGGTGAGCACCTGCCTCACGCTGTTCTCCACATGGCCTGGATCTGTGCAGTTTACAACTGGAAGGGAGGACGCAGCATATGAGGGAAGGAAACAAGAAAGAACAGTCCATTGAATTTCAACTTACAAACTCTTCTACATGTTAAATATTATTTTCAGTCCATTTCCATGGACTTTAGTTAGACACCCAGTGATTTTTCTCCTTCAATCCTCTCGTTGTCCAATACTTTTCTAATCTACTACTTCCCCTCATCAAGCATCCATCCATCCAGCCTAAATGGAGAAGGAGGCAGACTCCGGAAATAAACATTTGCTTCATTAGAGCTAGTCTCCTGCTGGCTGCAGTGGTGCAGGGATGGTGATGGATGAAGAGCTCACGGGAGAAAAGGCACCATGTCAGTTTAGCACCAGATGGAGAGAGTTAGGCATGACAGGAATGAGGATGTGAGAGGAGCCAGGGACAGTAAGGGGAGGAGGGGTTAGAGCAAGAGGATGAGACCCTGATGGTGCAGAAAATATTAAAATTTATGACAGAATGTCAGGCTGCCACTGCCAGCTACATCAATCCATCTCAAGTTCCTGTGATGCAGCAACACAAAACCAAAAAACCTTACATTACCCTGAGAAAGACAGAAAGTTTTTTCTTTTTTTTTTCATTCTTTGATCCCCTTCTGTAATGTTGAATGCAGAAAAAAATCTAATACCATGCTGGATCTCTAATGGCTTCTTTAACACTGCCTTTGAGTAAGCACACTGCCATTACTTCCCTTGTTTGTGCTTGTCTCATACTTTCCAAGTTTACTTTTTCTAAACATAATGAACACATTGTATGGTAATACGTGTAAAAAGCACTGTTACTTCTGCTCAAGCTCGGCTTCATCTCCTCTGAATTCTCATAATAATTTATTCCTCTCAGTGGAGAGCTGACCTGGGCTTCCATTCTGATGTGAGGCCACTGTGGTAGTTGACTTGCCAAGCGTGGGACTTTGCTTCTAATAAATTTGGTCGAGCAAAATAGGGTCAAAATCCATTTTCTAGAAACTAGAGTTAATGTTCTACTGCAGAGAAAGAGGGGGAACAACTGGTCAAAAGGCGAAAAGAGAGACAGTGTTGGGAGGTGGATCTGGGTGTGTGTGTGTGTGTGTGTGTTGGGGGGTCGAAGGGGGGCAAGTTTGTTCCTTTTTGGGGACTTCGAAGTGGGGACCCTAACTCGCTCACCTCCTCTACCTTCTTTCTTTCTACCAAGTAGCAATCTCTGGAGGTCTCTGAAGATTCTCATTTGTCCAGGTCTTGATATCCAAAAAGGATTTAAATGTAAGCAACTGGACTAGAGGAGTATAACTACCAGAGTTCCTTGTTACATCAGCCACAAACTGATGAAGTTCCTCAGTTGAGAAATGAAACATCTTTCAACTCCAAGAAAAAGTCCAGTTGCTGACAACTAAACCCTTTTTGAATCTGTGGAGGCTTGAAAAAAAAACAAAAAAAAAAAACCACTCATGCCATACAATGTGTCGTGTCGAAATCTGCAATTCTCTTGTTGCCTCACTCCCTCCACACAATAATCCAACGCCACAAATTGTCTCTGCATTGCTTTCAACTACCTAATGTGTCCTTGTCTCCTCTTCTCTTCCCTTCCCTTCTCTTCTCTGCTCCCTTGCCTCGATCCGGGATCTGGGTATCTTATTTCGTTCATCATATATTTAACATGTGTTGCAGTGACAATAAAGCTTGAATTGTTCTATTGTTTGATTTCAATTGGTAGTGAGCAGACTTCAGCAGGCATGGACAGGACAAGGCATGGACAAGGCATGGACAAGGATCAGGGGCTGAACGCAGCCTGTTCAGCTTTTGTTATCCATCAAAGTTTTCAAAATTATATATTTGGTTTGCATTGTAATTGTAATTCATTGACTTTCCTTTGCAAGGTCAATGTTGTCCCTATAGATGCTGTGTCCAATTTCAGGGACAATTGTGGACCAAAAGTTTGCTCATGCATCAATAGACTGTATTTCTCATGAAATATTGCCACATTTGCCCTGTCCTTAAAAGAAATCCCATGACTAACATAAGGCAAGGTTGAGGGGAGATGGAAAAAAAAAAAGCAGATGTAAAAGCACTCCATGATTTCGACTTGGGTGAAGAGGAATATGGCACACAACTCATCCAATTTGCCCCGTGTGGTGTGAAAAATCCCATTAGAGAAGACATCTTTATACACTCAGCACGTACCCAAACAAACAAATAGAAGCACACACAAAATACACGGCGGAGTTAGCGTCTGCATGAAAACAAGGTCAATGCTAATATGATGTAACCGTTGGAGTGTTGGGATTCAAAGAGTATCGCTGCGTGAAATAGTCCCTGCTTACGCATGCAGCAGAGACATGTTATTTTTGGCCAAAGGAGGATGATTCCACGACATTCTTAACCTCCTTATCCACATGTATGCTGTACCAAATCCTCCTAGTTCACAGTTGAGACAATCTCATAAATCCACTCCTCATTGGTTTTACCATCTTGTCCAATTTTCTTTACTGCCCTCAGCCTTTGACAAGGGTTTCAAAGTACATTTTTTTTTCCCCACCAAAGTCTTCTCAAATAAAGTTTAGTTGGGCACTTCTTATTTCAGCCAACATGTCCCTTAAGAATCCTGCAGTCATTTCGAGGAGCCTCTGCAAGGTTATTAACTGACTCAGGTTGTGCTTGACAGACAGGACTTGTAAAAATGATCCCAAAACACCATGGACCTAGTATCTGAGACGCTGTTAATGAAATAACACAAGCTTCTCTTTGTTATTTTTTTTTTAATTTCCCCCAACATCACTTGTTTAAAGTCCACTTTCCTCCAGGGCTGCCGACGAATCCTATCCTCTCTCTGTAATTGGGGTCATTTATGGTCACAGAAGGTAAGACTTTGTACAATGCAACAGGTAATTTAATACCTCGCTAAATAAAGGGAGGATGAATTAGAAACAGAAAATGTGCCTTCGAGCAGGAAGATGGAAATGAGAAGAATTTCTGAAAAATAGTCGAGTCATTGCAGACAGGAGTTGCCGTCCAAGGCTTATTGATCGCTCGAAAAATGTTCCACTTATGAACTCTACTTTTACCCTTTTGTGCATTAAGAGTAAAATGAGATCTTTTTGTTCCATTTCACTATGAAACAAACTATAAAGTATAAAGCACCTTCACCTCCAGACTCTACCTGTTGAGTAAAGGACTCTTCAAGTTTGGATTTGAATGAGGCTTTGGTCTTTTTATTGTCTCAAGGATCACAAAGAAGTCTCAAAGAGAGAGACAGCAATAGTAAAGCTAAAACAATGATAGCACTATGGAAATCATGGCCAGATGAACATGATTTGAGGCCCGGGACTGATAACCAGGAAGAGGCCCTGAATATAGTTTCTCGATCTAGGTCAGGGGTGGACAAACTTTTTGACCTGCGGGCCACTATTTTTCCTAAAATTGGACACGGGGCTGAGTCAAGAGCAGAGAGATGGAGCGTTCGTGTAAGCTAAGATAAATGGCAAGTAAAAGTCATGTATGAAACCCAAAATACTAAATGTCTGATAGCCTTTATTATGTCATCTACTGGGGAAACACAGACATTGTATGGAAAAGTCAGGAGTTTAATTATAATAAAAATAAATTATTTAATTTGGACAGGGATGGCGGGCCGCATTAAAAGGCTCAACGGGCTGCATGTGGCCCCCGGGCCTTAGTTTACCCATCCCTGATCTAGGTGCATTGACACCAAGTTCAGAGGAAATGTTTTTTTATCATCTTTTTCAAGTGTAGGTGCTGTTGTTCTGAAGTATATTTAACCCATAATATTTTCCTACATATAGCAAAATTTACAGCCGCATCTGAAGTTTTTTCCTACCCATAATATTTTCCTACCCTCTGTTTTAAAGCTGGTTGCATATTTTGAGAGATTTAACTCTCTCACCCATAACATCTATCTAACACATAAAAAGAGAGGGTAGGTTGGTATCATGGGTGTTTGAAGTAGAGTAAAATTAGTAGACGTAGACTACTACCATTTATTGTAGTCACTTGATATTAGCAAACTGCGTCCCCAATCTATCCCCTGGTGGCGAGGCATGGGGCTGCAGCCCATTCTGCTAATCCATCACTAGTGATGGGAAAGACATTAAAGCAAAATCCTTGTAATTTTGACATTGTGACCACGGTGATGGTGCCATGCTCAGTGCACCTAAGGTGGTAATATGTGGATTCCAACATGGAACCCTCAGACTAGGCCACCAGTGCCCCCTATAGCATTGGGACCTGGAGTAAAGTCATGTTTCATTAGACAAGTATAGGATATGTTCATTTATGACAGGGTTACATATGCAGATGACAATCCACGCCTAGAATATGCAAACACACCAGAGACTCCATACAGTCAAAGTTGTTCTCAGTTGCTACAATTCTAATTATTATATTTGCTCCCATTGGATGAGCTATATCTTACATCCAGATTCTCAGTTAACCTCCACTTTGTTTCCATGTTTCCTACTTTTTCCAGATGCTACTTCAACTAGTTAGCTCCACCACCTCCCCTCGCTCCTCTGTCAGCTAATGTTCCACTGTGTTAACCAAGGTACCTTACATCTGTTTCCAATGATATTCCTTATTTATTTATTTTTTTCCATTCAATGTGCGCTTGGCTTTGCTAATTAAAGGTGATTCATTGATCCTGCCAACCACTGTCTGATTTTCAGGTCCTGCCCGACTGCGCTGGTTTATCAGCTGTGATGGTGGGAAATCTTGCCCACAATGGATTTCAACACACCCTACATTCCTGCAGAACAACCATTGTAGCTTAGAATATGTATGGTCTTTAAAAATTCTCTTAATACCCCAAGCATAAGGCACTGGCAAAATGACAAAATCTTCTATAGTCTAACCTTGGGAAGATGGAGAGCTCTTGCCGTGGTAGATTTTTGTGGTATCTACAACAGCAGGGATCATTTTCCCTTTTTTTTTTTTTTTCTACAGTACATCAACTGTGCCTGAATCCTGGTGGGGTTGAGGAGAAACTTTTTTAAAGAAATAAATAAATACATTCTCTCTCTCCCTCCCATTTTCTCAATTCCTACAGCATAATAATAAACAACACACGTTCTTTCGAGAACATTGAAAACCCAGCATGCATCCACCCTTGCCTCTCGCAAATAAATGACTGTACTGTATACACGGCGCCTCTGCAATCCAGTGGTACATAAAAACAAACACAAAGACTGGTAAAGCAAATGTGTTGTTGTTTTTAACCTTTATCCGAGTTCACTTCATCCGCAGTTACAAAGTTCTTCACAAGTCACAGTCATAAAACAAACATGTTGACACTCACTTTTACACCGGGGAAGAGAGTTACTCCACTGTCCGTTGGCATGGCAGGCAGATTTTACGGCCCCCTGCAGAACATATCCGGTATTGCAGACGAAGCGAACAACGTCATTGAGGTTGAACTGGTTTCCTTGAGTCAAGCCGAAGGTAGGGTTACCAGGGTGGCCACAGGTGATGGCTGAAGATACAGATTATAAAGATTATAAAGAAGACAAAAAAATATACCTGCTAACATTTGTATACCTACAGCCGTAGACTAAATTATTAACCTACCCTAGTTGATGCATAGACACAAACTAATATATATTGTATTAAGAATACACAAAAAGCCAACCAAATAAATGCATCATGTGTTACTCACGGACACAGACAGGAGTGTTTCCTGACCAGCGGTGGTCCTGTTCACAAATCCGCACTGATACCCCAATGAGACGGAACCCTGGGTTGCACTGGTACACAACACTGCCTCTGTAGTTATAGTTCTCTCCAATGATCTGTCCGTTCACTATAGGCTCTGGTGTACCACAATGACCAGCTGTGGGTAAATCAATGAGGTAAACAATGAAACTTAAAAGTTTGAAGTACTCCATTAAAGTTAGGATTTTCTCTTTTTTATTGCAGCCGAAGATCTCACCAAGACATTGAACTTGCGTTCCACTCCAAAGCCCATTTGACATACACTCTCGTACCCGGGAGCCCACCAAGGTGTAACCTGTGTTGCAGGAGAAAATGGCAGTGGCTTCGTGCACAGTCAGTGTTCCAATCTTGTGTCCATTTGGTGGCGTTCCGAGGTCCCCGCAGGAAATAACTAAAACAGGAAGAATAAAAATCACAAAACAGCAATTCCACACTGTCAAAAATATCAATAATAATTAGTCTTGGTTAGCTTCTATATATTCATGCTTGTCTTGGCTTGTATTTGCCTAACTATGGATATTACATATTTTTGGATGCAGCTGTACTTAAAATACCAGGCAAATTAAAATATATATAATACATGTGAAACCCCTTACTTCCACAGACTGGTCGCGGGTCCGGGTAATTCCAAGTTCCGTTGGCTTGACAGCGTATGATCCTTTGACGCCTGTAGTAATATCCTGGGTCACATATAAGCATCATAATGGCATCGTATTGGTTTTGAGTGCCGTAGATGAGTCTCCATCGCCCATGCTCCACTGCTGAGTGGCCAATGTCAGGACAAGTCACAGCTGGAAATAAAAATAAAATCCCACAAACAACTTAACATGTGTTGTTTTATGTGACAATTTTCATGAAGGGTTTCTTTCTCTTTCTTGTAATGTAGAACCAGACAAAGAAATAATGTATCTGAAAAGAAAACTACGGAGTCATAAAATTTATAAAAAACAATAACATTGTCACGTCACATATAGGCCCATGCCGGGTTTTTGTAAATTAATGAATACTATTGCATTTCTTTCCCCTTATTGTTTTCCAATGCAATACCAACTAATTGAATGTGCAGTGTTTTCCCAGGGAACTGCCACATGCTGTGGCCGACTTAACAATATTACAGTAGTGGCCAATATTTTGAACTCAGACCCAGTTCAGCGGTTGGATGTTTAGTACATGAGTGCTGAATAAAAAAAAAAATGCTTACGTAGACATCTGGGTGGCGCCTCGATGGGGCTCCACCGACCAGATTCCTGACATGCCAACGTGGTCGTGACCGGACCGGCGAGACGGAACCCGGGATTGCACTGGTAGGTGACTCTGGCCCCTAGAGAAAAGTCCTGTCCAACAATGCTGCCATTGACCGGAGGCAGCGGCATTCCACAGGACATCACTGGAAGAGGAGAGATGGTTGGGTTTCCATTATTGGGATAATGACAATTGGGATAAATATGTATATATATATATATATATATATATACATACAGAAAGTCTCATATATAAAAAGTCCAAATATATATTAAACAGATACATGTACGAGTCTAGAAATATGTACATATATATATATATACACAGTTATTTCCGGACTATAAGCCGCAACCTTTGTCACACAATTTCAACCCTTCGGCTTATGCAGAGATGCGGCTAATGTATGCTTTTTTTACAGGTGGTGACGAGGAAGACGCAAGTCGCAACTGGCAATAAACACAATAGATGAAAAAGAAGTACGGTAACGCGCTTCGTACATGAATAAAATTAACATAAACTGACCATCATCATGGAAAATGCAAAAAGAATGCAGCACATGCGGCTTATAGTCAGGTGTGGTTTATAGTCCAGAAATTACGGCATATACAGTCATGGAAAAAAATATTAGACCACTCTGCTGTTTTCTTCAATTCCTTGTTCATCTTAATGCCTTGTTNCTAAAGGTTTATCACCTGGGGGAAACAATGAACACAAAACCATGCAATGACTAAAAGCACTGTATTTGTCAGTACAATGTTATTGCTAGTGATGTAGGAACGTGAAGTGTTTTTGACACTGTCAATAAAACCATGCAAAATGGCCAGAAATCAGCTCTGAAATTAAACTTAATTTTGAGCCTTTTTTGCTGTTTTTATATTTGTCCAGATTAATGTAGATTAAGTGGAAACAGACTTTTAAATGGACAAGAAACTAAAGTAAGAGCGGTCTAATCATTTTTTCCATGACTATATATATATATAAATATATATATTAAAATCCCAAATGTATATACTAAAGGTCTGAATATATATACAGAAAGTTTGAACATACAAAACAAAAGTCTAAAAGTCTGTATGCAGAACACAGAACAACTTGGCCACTAAATGCATGTGGATATGGTTTATATTCATTTCTCAGGTGTTTCAAAGGACAAAAAAGAATAATGTCTAATAAAAAATGTCACAATATGATGATCTAAGCTCTCTGCTGTGAGATATTTAGTTTATGACCTAATGTATGATAGCTATAATTTGTCCATGAGTATTTTTAGGATCCAGTCCTCACCTTGACACAGAGGCACCGGGGCATTCCACTGGTAGATGCCTTGTAGATTGCGGGTGCATGTGGCAGTGCTTTGTCCGATAAGGCGGAAACCCTGGTCACAGTTGAAACGCAGACTGCTGCCCAGCTTAGTGCCTGTCAGGCTGTGCACAGTGCCATTCACAGGGTTGTTAGGGGGACTGCAGTAAGCAGCTAGGAGAGAGAAGAGGAAGATGCAAGGATATACAGTATGTTTCAATCCAAAATAGAGCATCACAGTATAAACAGTAATAATGACGCAAGTTGTTCCCGAGGTGAAGGATTCGCGTTCCTTCAGTGAGGAACCTCACTCTTCTACACCTGTCACAACATTTTTTTTTTTAACGTGGTGGTACGTTGTGACAAGGAACATGGGTTTAAGGGAATAAACGGTTTGAACGGCAATACAAGGGGCTGTTGAGGGAAGCGGAGGTGAATGGGAAAAGTGATGGATAAAGAATATTACAAGCAAAGTGTATCTGTTTTTGTTTGTTAACTAAATTGGCAGCTGTAACATCCCTCATCAGCTGAAACAGCGACAGCATCTGTAACATATTAAACTGTTACAGAATAGACAATAATATGAGATTACTGCCCAACAAATGGAGAGTGAGAATCTCAGTGCAGAAGCAGCAGCAGCGTTTGATTGAATTCCGTAGACTACACTGTAAGGTGCATTAGACTTTCTGAGTGTTTGAGGAGCTGCAGTCTCATGTAATCTGCTCCTGTTACAAATATTATATCAAAATTGTCGAGGGAGCCATCCGACCATTTTGCCGCACTGAAGAGGAGTCAAATAAAACCGGCTCTGTGTGAAATTTGACAATCAGATGCACAAGGTACCTGCCGACATTGTTTTTTTTTGTTTTTTTTTCTTTTTGAAGATGATGTATAGTGGAGATTATCCAAGCTTTGGTGAGGTGTGGAATCCCAATGTGGAATAGTTGTCATCTCTGCTGTCACGGAAGGATAAACGGGCAGAAAATAGAACATACGCAGTGTTTAAAAAACTTGACATTCAATACAGTGACGCAGCTCTGTTCCACGTTCTGTCAGTCTCCGACAGCGACTGTCCCTCCTCCCAAGTCACAGGTTAATTATTTTTGCCCTGGCACCATCGTAATCTTCTACCTGCTATGGCTTACATGTTATGTCACGGTAATCTGCCCTGCAGTTAAGAGTCATCTGAACTACACCTTGAGGTTGGATAATACCGGAGAGGGAATCCTGCCTGAAAATCAGCTGAAAAGTACGACAGCACAATTTGAACAACAATGAAAAAAAGTAAGTCGCGAAAAACCCAGGCGGAGGTCATTGTCTCAAAGTCGAAGATAGCAGTGAAGCCCGTGGAGATGAGCGACAGACTGATGATGTACACAGCTGACTACACTGAAGCAGCCTGTGCCATCTGCTTTGCCTTTTGTCCCGTTTTGCCGGCCGGCTCCGCACTGACTTGTGCCTTGCACTGCGAATACTTCCCTCAGTCTGTTACTTTGCTTCTTAAGGAAAATTTCAACGTGGTATTGGGATGAGAGAAGAAAGAGAGGAGGGGGGCAAAAAAGGAAAAAAAAAGCTGCGAAGTGACAAAGCATCCGGTTTGGGAGATGCAGCACTCCGCAGAGAGGTTGAGGAAGATGATTAGTCAATCCGACTGAGTGGTGTTGATACAGCATGGAGGGAGCCTTTTAAATATTTACACAGCCATAATTTACAGCAGGTTATGCAGGTGTCGTGTACAAACAAATCTTTCATGGGAGCAAGACTAAACAGAAAAAAAGGAGAAAAGAAAATTAGAGAAACGCTACAAACAGCGTTCCCTAATTCCCAGAACTGCGCAGCACAGCGAGTTATACCACAGATGCCTTCCACCCCCGCACGGTTGTCATGGCGATGGGTCATATTTCTAGTTGTTTCAGCTGCAGTTTGCTGCCTAAACATTGATGTTGTTGAGAAGAAACAAGACCAAATATAACTTTGGTTGAAGAGTATATCATAACACTGGTGGAATGCCATCAAAGTATTCAAATTGGAAGCAAATTAACTATACGCTGACTGTGAATAACTTAAATTAATGGAATACTCAAAGGCAAGTTTTAATGTGAAGTTTTATGATAATACCGTGGTACATAAATGTTGACATGACATGACTTGGGTGAACTCACCTGAATAGCGAATCCTGAAGCCTTTGTGACTGGTTGTGTGATCGAAGGACCAGTGCAAGTAGACTTTGTTACTTGAGCTGGTGATGCTGAGTGGACTGGAGTAGTTACCACTGAGGGTAATGAGGAGTGGACTCTGTCTGGATGGACCTGGGACCAAGACCAAAAATATTCTACATCAGCAGAGTAATGATCAGTGTTGGAAAAAATGCTTTGTTCTATAAACGGATTTTCAGCTTTGAGGTCGCTCCTCTCATCTCGACTAATCAGCAACACTCATGTTAGCAACAGCCATTTTCTAGAAACTGCAGAGGTTTAGACTGTGCCTGTAATCACATGCAAATGCATGGAAAAATACAGTTGTTGCCAAAAATAACTGTGAAACAATTGGACGTGAACACATTCAGAGAAGACGCAGACTCACCGTCGAAGATCTCCAACTCATCAAACTGTCGACTGGTTTGGAAATGCTCGATGGTGAAGGTGATATTGAAGCCTGGCTCCACTTTGACAACCCAAGAGCAGGACTCAAAGTGGGGGAAGCCATTGCCTGGTGATTGGCTCATGATGACACCAGTGGATGCTGTGAGCACCTCATTCATTGGACATGTCACTGTGGAGGAGACACAGAGGGAGATTCTATTAGTTGTTCATTGTTTATGCAGTTTCAACAGTCACTGGTTAACCGGTCAACATCCCTTAGGGAATTTCGTTCAGCTTGGATCACAAACTGGATTCATCCTGGATGTGTTTCGCATGTGAATAGTAGGATATCTCAGGTTATTGTCATTCTGAAGCAGTGAAAGGAGAGACAGCTGTCCAAGTTGTCGGTGTCCAGGAAACGGATGTGTTTGCAATGTTATGAACAAGTGAATAAAGGCTCATTTAACCTCCGTTGTTGTCATCAAAACAGCTGAATGACGGCACCAGAATTGAGCAAAATCATCTTTACGCTGGTTTATATAGTTTTGTACGTTGTGCTTGTGCTGCAATTGTTTTTTTTTTTTTTTTTGCAGCAGACATATTTTAATCTGCTTTAATCTTAAAGTGCTTGGAAACATGACGCAAATACAAAAAGGATGTGGCCTACAAAGACATCACAGCTGCAAAAGCATCACCAGCTGACACAGAACTTCCTATGCATCAAGGGGGCACATACATCTATAAATATAAGTCCATATATATAAATATATACATACACACATATATTCATAAATACATATACAGTATATATATATATATACATATACAGTATATATATATACAGTATATATATATACAGTATATATATATATATATAAATATATATATATATATATGGACACTTCAAAAGACCCTGACCCTGGTTAATCGCATTTTCCAAGGACAGATGATTGATTACATTTGCATAACTACAATACGCATATATTTCTATATGTTTGTCAACTCAAACATAAAAGCAGAAGTATATGAAGCTGTGAATGCCATTTTTGGGTCCATCCAGTGGAATACTTCAGTCTGCAGAGCCTCAGGGTTAGGAAGCTTCATTACAGAAGTGAAATAATGAAGTGTCAGTATATGATTTCATGTGGGAAGAAGTGCGTGGGCATGTGTGCGCTGCACATGGATCTTTTATCTGCATGCAGAGAATACATGGACGGGCGTTTGTGTTTGTGTCAACACCGCCGCGTGTTTGCACTGACTTGTTTATCCTCTTCCTAGTGAGTTCATAGAGAGAGAGACATTAAATTCACAGGGAGGAAAAAAAAAATGAAAAACTTTATGACAAGTGGCTTCCGTTAAACAGCATTTACAAAGACTTTTTTCACGACGTTTCGTTTGCCTATCGCAAGCAAAACGCATGCCACTTCTGACAAGATGGCATGCTGACTTTCTTACGAAAGCCCGTCAATGCAAATATAATTGTGGAAATTAAAAATTAAAATATACCTAGTTGACATCTAATGAAAGAGCAATATATTCATGCTGATGCACAGAAACCTTTTTAAAAACTTGTAAAATAAATTCCTGCCTTGAGAAAAAGTAATTGAAACAATCGATCCCCTGATAATGAGATGTGTGATGTTATTGACCTTTCTGAGGGTTGAGGAACGCTTTTCATAACTGCCCTCAGCCGGCCTGCGAACTAAGGCAACAAGATGGACTCTTATCTGCGAGCTGCTGCTTATCAAACCTTTCCACTTTGTAGGAAAGCGTCGCACTTCGGCTGTAGACAAATCGGACATTACAGGCACCAATCTAACGTGCAGGCCAAGGCCACGGGTGCATCGGCGTCCAAGGTGAGATAAACACCGATAGAAGCTTGAAATTAGTTTTTCATTTGAATGAAACAGGGGATAATATGGAGAGACAGAAACGATACGCCGCAGCTATCCAAGCAAATGAGGGCTTTCTGAACATTTGCATTAGCATGCCGCCAGCAATTTACTCTCATTTGCGTGTGTGAAGGTGCCATTACACGCATGTGGGGCATGACACGTGCATTTGGGAACAATATGTTAGGAGGGATAACAAACCCTTTTTCACAACTAGAGCAGCAAGTATATACATACAGCAGGGCCCTGACAGCGATTTTTCCGTCAAGATATTGAGTAAAGAGGGTTCATCCGAGCATCGCCTCTCTGTCTGTTACCAACATCAGTTCAAACAAAATGTGGTGACACTGTTGGTGACACTGAAGATTATGACAGATTATAATACTAGTCTTATTCCTGGAAAACTCCTCTATCGGTCTGTTGTGGGGATGAAGGAGCTGAGCCTAAAAGCAATGCTTTCCCTTTACCGGTCAATCTACATTCCTAGTATCACCTGTGGTCATAACCGACACAAAGCGATCCCATATACGAGCAGTTGAATTGATCTTTATGTAGGGTGGCAGAGCCCTCTCTCAGATATAGGGTGAGGAGCTCTGTCACCTGGGAGGATGTCAGAATAGACAGCGAAAGAAGCCAGTTCAGGTGGCTTTGGCATTTAGATCGTAGGCCCCCCAACAATCCCTCAGGTCCTGTCCCACTGGGAAGAGACCCAGAAAAAGACCAAGGACATGCTGGAGAAACTATGTTGCCTGCTTGCCTTGGAACGCCTTAAAATTTCCGGATGAGCTGGAAGTGTCTGGGGAGGTGGAAGTCTGGGTTTTTACTGTTCCAAATGCTGCCCTGGGGTACATATAAATGGACGAAGATGGATGGATGGATGGAAGGATTATCAATGTATTTGTTCAGATCTATGTTTATGATTTTAATTTCAGGGACCTAGGATGTTATGACCCTTTAGGACGACAGCAACAATTCCAGACTTTTCCTGAATATTTATGTATTTATTAAATTTTAAGTAGGGATGTCCGATATATCGGTCTACTGATGAATATCGGGGCATTATCAACATAATTTTTAACATCGGAACATATCGGTATAATTTTTTTCCACATGTTTTTATGCAGCTATGTAAAGAAAAACAACAATGGACTCAGTGAAACGACAACAACGCAGCAGCAGTTATTTACAGAATGCCTTCAGTCTGATATCACAATAATTCAGGGGAAATTAGCTGCCTATATCGGTATCGGTTCATATTGGTATTGGGAATTAAGTGGCTGGGGCAATATCGGTTAATATCGGTATCCGTAAATGTCATATCGGACATCCTTAATTTAAGGGATTTAAGTCAAAATGTTCTCTTTGCTTATAACTGAGTGGTCAAAATGACCGCTAAGGGGGCATTCTAGTAGTTTAAATATCACAGGTGTTCTTATGTTGACGTTTCTACCATAAATCCACTCATATAATTAGCTTGAAGAATTTCAATCATCGCTACTCTTGCTGATGCTAACATGTTCGAATGCTATAAGTTCTTATAGCCCTGACAAATGGCAGATGAAGTTAAGGTCCGAAATCCCATACAACCTCTGTTTAGTCGAACACTTTGCGAGTATTCTTAAGAGACTCAGCCCCTGTGTTGTGCTGACTTAATTAGAATCAAGGGCGAATGTGCTTTCGTCGATACGTATGCTGAGTTTTTATATATATTTCTGTGCTTCCATTTTTAGAAGAAGACTGAGACTCGCAGATAGCCACCTGTGCAGCAAAGTAAAAATACATTCCAGTGCATTCTGAAGCAGTTGGCGATAAGGATAGAAGAGAAGAAGAAGAGAGGGGGATAAAAAGGTACGCGTTACGTAAGGAGGTGGGCTTGATGTTAGTGGGCGAGATGGGGGGAAGTGAAAGAAGCGGGAGGGAGTGCAGATGGTGGGGGAAGGCAGAGGATGAGAGAAGATACCGACACAAGGGGGGTAGGGGGACGCTGCAGAACCTGGCTGAAAGGGCTCCGCAGCGCTGCTGCTGCTGTCTGAGCTGAGATCACACTGACAACCTCCTCTGCTGAGTAACCCAAACACATATCTGACCAGGGTTGTTGTCTGAGATGTCTCTGCCCCGAGTGTGAGATTGAGTGTGTTTGCGGTGGCAGGAGCTTGACGTGGAAGGGAGGGTTACGCCTGTCAGGGCAAGAAGTGGTGATTTGATAGGTGCAGCTGCAGCCGGCGTGTCCCCTGCATTTCAATGACCTGTTCACTTTTTCCTCTCTTTCTCCCCACAACTCAGTCTCTCCTCTGTCATTTTCACCCCGTCCTGTTGGACATTCGCTCACTCGCCATCCTTCTGCTGGATTTCAAGCCACTCCCGCATCATTTGTCTTCTCCTTCGTTATAAATCCTGCCTTAAAGAGCAAACAACATATTTCTCTGACCGCACTCTCCTCTCCTCCCATCCAATCACCTCAATCTCTCCAGCAGCTCTACCTTCTCTGTCCTTTCACTTGAACCCCCTTTTTTCCCTCTTCTAAATCCTTCAACCCTTACTGACTGATTTTTTTTTTTTTTTTTAGCTCATGTCCGAGTTTTATCTGGACAGCAAGAAGTACACTTCGCAGGAACTGTTTGTTCCCGGACTCTGAATGTAAGCTGAGCAATTAACGGAAGAGCCAGACCACAAGAGCCGACTCGGTGAGCGGGAAGCATCCAACTGTAACTGACTTGGACTCAGATGTTTTTAAAAATGCAAACAGTTTTGCTGAGCAAAGCAAACTGTACGCTGATGTGACATTTTAAAAATATCAAAATAAATGCAAGCAGGTGTTTTGTGTATTAATATTTGCAAATCCACATTGCCATATATATATATATATATATATATATATACTGTGTATATATATATTACATATATATGTAAATATATATATATATATATTTATATATATATATATACATTGGATTTTAAACTTTCACACAGAGGCCTAGTTGGAAGGAGACGATTGAGCATTTGTGTAAACGAAGATGAATGAAATAGATAAATAAAGTCTAAATGCTACAATGCTTTCTGCTTTTTCTGTGCTATCTATTGGGGAAATCCTGGCATTGCAGGGGAAAAGGCAGATTATAATAATATCAAATAATATCAGATTTGAACAAGTTTAGTGGGCCAAATTAAAAAGGCCAATGGACCGCATCTGGCCCCTGAGCCCTGGTTTGCCCAGGTGTTTATTGTAACATCTCTCATTAAATTCAACAAATCATGCCAAAATATAGGGTCATAATATTAGTTGCCAACTCAGGTACACACATGATTTTCCACCTGCCTGCAGGTGGTGAGCAAAGCGCCATAACCAGGATTCGAACAGGTGGGTTTAGGACCACAAAGACATTGCCTCTGGGTCAAAGTAAAGGCCTGACTTTGATGTGTATGATTTAAAATCCTTTTAAAAGCTTACACACGTTAATTCAGTCATTGTATTTTTATTTTTGATGTTAAAATATTTATCCCAACTGTAACAACACTTTCTGGGATTTTTTTTTGTAATATACAGATGTAGCTTTCATGCAAATAGCTTATTGAATTTTGAGCTCTATGTGCTGCAGTAGGGGATTGGCATTGGCATGTTCCAGTTTCTGTTCCAACCATCGCCTGATATAACTTCTGAGCAATTGGAGTTTGAAAGGTAAATTACAATGCTTTAAAGAGGAAAGCAGCATGTAATTTTATTCTTTTCTTTAAAACGCTGCCTTCATATGTCACCTCCTGATTTGTAAATCATGACTTACTAAAGTGTACACTGTAAAATTGCCCCCCAAGTGAGTTCTTTTTCACATGTCACCTTCCTTCAAAGACCGCTTTATCACTCAATAAGGTGCTGTGAATAGACCTATGAATTAGAATGGTCCAAGATTGCCTTTGCTCTCTTGACCTCTTTTTGGTGCTTCTTTCATAAGTAAGAAAATCACAGCACTTGTCTGGGTTATACTTCACGGAACTTAAAATTAACCCTGATTGCCATTATGGCATTAGTGTAGACATAGGGAAATTCACAGTTCTATGAAGAAAACCTTCCTTTTACTCCACAGAATTAAAAGGACAAAGCAACAATGTGGAAGCGGAATATAATATAAAAAAGAAATGCAAAACTTCCTTCATGCAGCCACGTTCTCACCCATGGGGACTATTGTTATATCAAAGACGGATTTGATCGAGGACTGGCTTTTAGAACTATTGGATTTACCAAAAAATGTGCCATATATTTACCAATGCAGCACATGATGCAATACTGTAGCAGTAACAGTACACTTCAGTACAGTCTGTGAAAGTACATTTACTGTGAGGACTTAAAGTTTAGATCATTGGGGTAAAATAATTTTCTGACTTGTGTCATCAGCGCGGTATCAACCCCTCCGTCCATCAACACTGGATGAGAGTGAATAGTGCAACGAATCAAAGTCTTCCTTGCAATACTGACATTCATCCAGAGCAGTGTTTACCATCGACAACAAGCAACACAACCATTGTCGGGATTGTGGAGTTGCAGCCAAACCCTTATAGAAATCTTGTTAGCCACTTAACGTTCAACTTTCCTATAAAGATGACGGCCACAAAATATCGCAAACGGCCCGGGTCCCCTGTACCAAATAAATAAATAAACTGGCGTTTATGGAAATTACTAATGCAATCTTTCATTTATAGACATAAATAAGGAAAGTATTAATAATTGCCCCAGAAACAATCACAAAAACAGTGTCTTGGTTTTGAAGAGTTACTGACATCTGATGTGTGAGACAAGTCATTATTTGTATAGTTACTGATGTATAAATACCATCGAATCAGAAAATAGAGCTGATGTATTTTTGCATGGTTAAATTATATTATTAAAAAATATATAACTGTAAGGTTGTTGGTTGTTTTATATTTTTTGGTACTTTCAGATGCTGTTGAATGTTAAACAGCAGTGTCTGACCTGAACCTCTTTATCACCACTGAGAAGATCTGAGCTGGTCTCTTATCTATCAACTGTTCACATGGAGTTGCACAGTGGTCAGCAAATCAAACTGTGGTTGAACTCGGTCATCTGGTGGATAGCTGCTGCTGCTGCATGGGTGTAAACAGACTGTTTCCTCGCTTCCCTTCAAATCTCATTCATCCACTCACCATCACATGAAGGCGGAGGGCCCTCAAATTCCAAGTGTGTTCCCAGCTTGCAGGTCAGAATGCTGTTCCCATTTAACTGGTATCCCGGAAGGCATCGGTACCGCACTATATCACCTGCAGCGGGAACAAGATTAGAGGAAGGCACAAGCCGGCAAGGAATCAGAGCTGGTGGCAACAAAGCAAAATGTCTGGAGTAGGAAATGGTGATACAATGTGCGTCTCAGTGACAGAAGGAGAAGAGAAAAAAAAAAAAAAAAAGAAAAGCAGCAGTGAGGAGTTGCACAATAGATCCCTGCCGGGAGTCCTATAGATGAAACGCTATGTCAGTGTCATTGTCGTGGTGTCTCAGAATGATAATGAGACAGGGAGGTATGCAAATAAACAGATAAGCAGTATTAATCTCCATTTTCTGCTACAGGTGACAATGGAAGCACCTGCCTCCAACCCTTCAGCTTTTCTGATTTTCTACTCTGGATCATTCATTTACACTCGGGCTTTTATTCCACAATACCAATTGTCACCTGTCGACGGCGGTAGCGACGTGATGGGATTTTTCAAAAAAGGTCAATCTTCGTCACGATACACATTCACTGTGATACGTACCAATTTTGAACTCCTTGCTTGCCATCAGGATCTCTGCATTAGGGATAATGGGTGGAGGGAGGCAGAACTGCAGCCTGTAGGCTTTAGTAAAAACAGCAAAGACCAAAATCAAATTAGTCAAACATAAAAAAAAAACAAAAACATGGAAACCAACCATAAAAAGGAAGGAAGTCATTGGTTATTAGGAGATACCTTGGTAATTGATGCGAAACAGTCCGCCTTTCTCGGCGTTACTCCTGAAACGTATCAGCACCTGGTTGGACGTGCTGCTTGGTGGTTCATTAGGTTCCCCATCGGTAAAGACTCCCAGTTTCCTGGTGGTCTCCTGGGGACCGTCCCTAAAGAAAATATGTCACAATTTGGGTAAAAAGAGTACTTTGGGTATGATTTGAAGATAATAAACTAGGGTTAACCAATATTATCAATCAGCTGATATTAGCAGAATATACTGATACTGAAGAACCTAGATCACAGTGCCTGGGTTTTGTCATATTTGCTGTAATCGCTCAAAGGGTTTTGAGATGTTTAGCTCCCTTTGGGGGCAAATCACTGCATATATCAGTATGGATTGATATCGGAATTGGAAATCAAGTGTTTGGACAACATTGGCCCATTCATCTATTTGCAAAAGTTATTATCGGACACAGCTATAATTAACAGCTGACCAAACATCAACTCCATTCGGTATGGTCTTTAACGCTGAAGAATCTCGAAAACCTCAGTATTTCCCACAGGGGAAAACTATACAATAAGGAGACAGATTATTGTCCAGACGGCTTCCAACAGTAGAGTGTAACCAATCTGCTCCCACTTCACACCCAAACCAATTACTTTGGGCTGCTTTGGACGATTTTGTCGAAGTAATGGAAAAAATTACTGACAAGCATGAAATGACAGGTCTGGATGGCAGAGTTTCTGCTAACTGCCATCCAATGGGAGTGTCCCAAGTTGTGGCCCAGTCCTGGCAGTCCCTGGCGTGCGTATGGCTGATTAAGCCAGCTCCCAGATTCCTGCCACAACCATTCAGCTTAAAAACCATCTGTCTTTGGCTGTCAGACTGGGCATGGGCGATTACAAGCAGCTCTGGAAACAGCTGGCTAGGGACCACTGCCTGACAGCACTGCGGCCAAGCTGCCATTACGGGGCCCATTTCCTTGGATCAGTAGTTCAGTAGATAGATACAAAGCAGTGGTAACTGGAAACTGGGGAACGTCATAATCCCCCATCTTGGCTCTGCAGGAGCTTGTTTGGAAAAGACCAACACAGTGAAGGCTGTTTACTGAAGAGCAACAACACATAGAAAATACATAATGGCCTTTTCATCATCGCGCTGTTGCCGTGTCCTTCTGTGGATGAGGAGAATTCACACCGATCTATAAGAGTAGCTTAATCTGCAAATTTAGCAATTGTCACTTTATGCCATGTTCACTTTTATAGTGGTCAACCAGGTTGGCCCACAGACAGGTTTCCGGTCTCACTGAGCACTGGGACCTTTGGAGCTTGTCTGTGAGAGAGGGGATCAACTGGGATTGGCCGCCAGTGTGTATGCAAATCATCTGTCACACATACGGTAGACCTGGCTAGAGCACTGAGGTGTTGATAAAGGTAAGCATTTACCCATGAGCCCTCGCACAAGCAAATATGCCATTGCACATAACAAAAAAATTAAAAAATAAAAATTAAAGGATGAATTTAGGATATAATAATTTTTTGTAACGAATTCTAGGTGTGTGAGTCAAGGAATTTATCTTATACAATACTTTTTTTTTTGCTGTCACTATTTAAATTAATAAATAAAAAACACAACCAAATCAGAAATATGAATGAAAATGAAATTAATCAAGAAACTAAATATACTTATGAAAAAAATATTTAATTAATCATATAAAATGATACTATATATTATGATTTAATATAAAAATGAATATAAGTTATGCATTAATTTTACATTGGTATTGGTATTATTAATTTGTTATTAATAAGCAATTGATAGTTGATATTAATAATATGTCATTATATTATATATTATGTAAAAATAATTTGTTTATACTAAATAAAAACAAGTATAGTAAAGTAGTATAAAATTGCATTATACACAAAATATAACCATTATATCCATGGCTTCCTGTAACTGTGGATCTCAGCTCCATAGTTGATGAGCAAAATTTACGCAATAAATAGTGTTTTTATTTAATATAAAAGTTAAACAAATACGTCAGATCGGTACATTTTCACCTACCAAACAGAGATGAAGTCGTGAGGGCCATGGACCTGAAGAAGGGTGAAGTTGAGTTTAATCCCAAAGTCATGTGATACGGTAATCAGCCAGGAGCAGTCTGCTGAATTTGGATACTCCTCTGGGTAACCCGGGGAGAAGATAGTCCCATTGTCAGATGTGATGTTTCCACCACAGGGCACTGAGGGAGGTAAGAAGATGCCGTATTTAATGTGCATTCACTAAAAGTACTGCATGCATGAACAAATGCGTACATTAGTAGCGGGAATGTGACTGTTCTAAAATATATCCTTCATTTTTACATTTTCTTCTCAGAATCCGTTTTTTTTTTTTTTGTTTAGTGTCCGGCGCTTGTCTGAGCAAAAGATTAGCCACCAAAGCTTGTTAGTAAGTGGGGATTCGACAGAGTGTTTAACCAAGATAAGGCCTTGGTCCTTTCCCACTGGTGGTAAGTGCGCAGAGATGAAACAAACACAGTGTGTTCTTGTATGTCAAAGCAAGGTCGTCAACAATTTACTGTTCACATTAGATCAATAAAGAGCATGAATTCTGAAAAACTCTGGATAAACCCTGTATATCTATGCCACAGGCAACGTAAGAGAGTGTCTAATCTAAAATCATCTAAATGGGACGTTTTCATTTCCAAAGACACTCCCAGTTCTTTCACTCTCTCTGTTGCTCTGTTGACTAATGCTAAATTTATAGAAGTGGCAGGGGGCAAATAAAAATGGAGTACACATCAGTGAATTTTGTTAAATACTCAGTCTTAAACAGCAGTCAACCTTTTATGGCTGGTGACGTCATTTTGACATTGAGCGTAGTCTCTCAAAAACAGGGTCAGGAAACGTTTTTTTGGAGTTGTCCTACATTGCTTACCCTAGATGTTCACCTTAATTTTGGCTGGTTCAATTATTGTTTAAAATTTGACTATTGCTCATTGTCCAGATATCACCAGGTCCTTATTAGTCTTCAATAAAGGCCAATGAATCAGAAAAGATGTGTCGCAAACGTTTGAGACCTCAAGACAATAAGGGGAACCTGAGGATCGGACCATTTCAGAATGATGATTCCATCCGATACCTGCTAATGGATCGAGAATGGATGGACTCTTGGTATGTTAGATGGTTGTAGAAAAGGATAAAACAGATTTTGTTGATACCCAAAATGGGTTAAGTTGTAGACCACTGGACCTCTTGGAGTTGTAAGATGTTCCATTCCTCAATTGAGGAACTTCATCAGTTTCTGGTTGATAAGAGTGAAACTGTTGTAGTTGAACAAAGGGATTTGGTCACACCTTTTTGGACAGAAACTCTTGATGTCAATGAGCAGTTTTCCTGTCACGTGTGAATGGGAGTTTTTGTCCTACTCATCCAGAGAAAATTGCTCTGGTATTGATGAGCTTTTAAACTTCCTGGGATGAGGTCTCAAGGCAGAATGGTATGAAGTAGACAATTGATGACACAGACCTCCCCCTCTATTTAAGGTTGGTTGTTCCAGATGGGCATGGATGGGTTCCTTCACTCTCTCTAACCACCTGTCCTCCTTGTCCAAAATATCCCCTAGGATATACTCCTCTAGGTTTTGAGGAGTATAACTACAAGTGTTCCTCAGTTGAGGAATGAAACGTCTTTCAACTCCAAGACAAAGTCCAGTTGCTTACAACTATGTGACCTGAATGACTAAATCACAGGCATGTTGTCTCTCCGTGTCAATTTGCTCAGCTGCCAGTACCTCTGTTGAGTAGCGCGCCACTGCTGCAACACCTGTTAATTGAGCCATCGATCGCACTGATTGATTGAGCCCTTCAACTCCCTGTGGAGTTGAGTGATGTCCTCAACAAGTGGGATACATAAAACAGACGGTCAGAGGACAAAGATTGCTTGAAGAAGCAATAAGACGGAAACTTCTGTGACTGCTGGAATTGTTTAGAAATAAAAAAAAAAAACAGATGCTGGCAGGGAGAAAAAACTCCTGACCTTTCATATATTAAAATTCTACTTTATACCTCTAATATTGCACGGAGGTAATGTTCTTTTTTTTTTGTTTTTTTTCAGGAAGACCATGGCAACACTGCAAAAAGGAAAGCGCTGCAGGGGGCCAGCCGATTTCCCTCACTTCCACTTATCTACCTTCTTCCCCTATTCGAGGGACCTCTGTCCTGGCCATGGTCTTCCTTTGTAATTTTGCCCTTTGATGAACCACAGGCAGGGTCAAGGGAGTAGCAATACAAAGAGCATCCATGTCTGCGTTCCAAACAAGGCTCTATTGAATTAACCTTTTTTTTATTTTTTCTCCGTTTCTTTTTTAGCCTTGCATTGATTTTCCTTCTGGACTAATGTGACTCATTAATGGACGAGATAAGTAACATTAATTGCATTATTCTCAAAAGATAATCATTAAATCCATGGCTGCACTTCCTGCTAATGGCGTGATAGCTCAACGTGTTCAGTGAGCAGGAGGAGCTGCGTTCAAGGTTCAGGTTGTTAAAACCAGACCCTTGTTCTTTACCTTCACAGCGAGGGAACGGATGATCCCAGTTGCGCGTGGTCCCGTGCTCACAGGTCAGGATGGAATATCCCATTAGTTGGTATCCGGGCAGACACTCGAAGGAGATAGATTGACCGACATTGTAGCCGGCGCCCACCACTACTCCGTAGTGAAAAGGCTCAGGATCGGGGCACTCTTGCAGCTCGTACGCTGGGAGGGTGAAAGAATCAGTGATGACTTTTGACATCGACACACAAGATACTTTTTATCAGGACAGTTGGACTTTAAAATTGGAACTGCAAGAGGTCTGGTGTGCAATTACGTCAAAACATTTTATTACTTTGTGAATGTGTAACTGACGGCCGTGGCTTTGAGTTGTCCTCCTTTGTAAGCCAGTGAATTTCTCCTGAATTCTCCTCGTCACGGTTCTGTTGCGTTCCTTTTCTCCTTTTTGCCCACCCACCTCTTACTCCCCACACCTCATCCTCCCACATATTCTTTGCTTTTTCAAGAAAGAAAAATGAGCCGAATGCAGCTCTGACTTGAGCTGGAGGAGCAGGGTGATGCAGTATTATCAGACAAAGCGCAAGTAAATTATTTTTTTTCAACCTCTTTCTCCCATAGATTCAGAGGCAGAGCAGGCAATGAACGTCGGAGAGAAGGAAGATAAAAGTAAAGGTTAAGAAAATCATGTCGGGTATATCATAGTGTTTCTTCATCATCGTCAGAGATGGTTTGAGTAAACCAAAATATACACCATTTACACACACACACACACACACACACACACATATACAGTATATATACACCTCTTAATAGACACATAAAAAATTGTCAAATTGCAATTTTTTTGGTTTACCAATATAAATTTTGTGTTCATGTTGCATTTGTGGATTGCTGCTGTACGGATATGCACCGATGCTTCTTACTGGCACACAGGGGAGGACCGTTTCTAAGGATCAACAGTTTAATACATAAGGATTTATAGATCTTGGGAAAAATATGAGCAGTGGAAGCTGATTAGCTTCACACAGTTGATTCGAGGGATAACTCAACAATGATATGGCAGAAGGCACTAAAAAGAAATAAAACATGCACTGAACATTAAGACTTAAAAAGTTGACGCTGCTAAAAAAAAAATAACACTTTTGGTAGAGAAAAAAAACAGAGAAAAAAATGTTTTCCAGGAAAAACCTGATTAGAAAACCTAGTAAGCCTTGCGCTATGTTTGTAAACAACCATGTAGTGTGATTTAATAAACACCTTCTTGGGCAATATTGTGGTTCCATAGTGTAGTGCCTGTCTCAAACAGAGAGCAGAGAGTCGTAGATTACGCATATGAGCAACAAGCTTTCATAATGTTGATCCTCCTCTGTAAGTAGCTTTGGCTATAAGCCTCTGCTTAATGCATAAATGTAAATGTAAAGAATTTACCAACTACTGGTGTAAATTCATGGTCCATACTATGGACTGCATTTGAAGGACAAAACCGGCCCTCAACCCAGGGTTTGGACACACCGTGTGTGAGGATTTGTTCTTTACGAAAAGTCTTGAAAGGTGTGGTATAAAGTTTGGCTTCTCACCATGGTATTCAAACCTAAAACCAGGTTTGTTCTGTGAGTGGTCACTGTGGAAATACACTGTGGTCTCGTGGGAGGTCGTGAGAAGAGAGGCGGGGACATGCTGGCCACTGAACCGCCCAATCACTGTGCTCGTGTCAAGAGGCCCATTGCGAATCTCGAGGAAATCATGGTTGGCCTCAGTGGAAAAGTTGAGGAACTGAATGTGGGCTCCTAAGAAAAGGATAAAACAGATAATGAGGCATGCCGTTAGTCTAATGACAACATCCTGTTGGACATAATGCGAACCATCACCTATCAACCATTGCAGCAATGCTGATGCTCGATTCTCTTTGTAAAAGGGTGAAGAGACTCTTAGGAGACGTACCGTAACCAACCGGCAGGTAGATTCTCCAGGTGCAGTCACTGTTGCTAGGGTAGTTCCCAGGGAAACCGGGACTAAGTATCATGCCTTCCATCTCTTCACGGATTCCACCACATTGCGCTGCAAAGAAAAAGGCAAGCACAGCTTTCAATTTTGCTTTTCTATTAACCGATTCTTACAGATTTAAAATGTTTCACAGAGACGTTGCATTTCAGCTGTTGGTTTTGTCATTGAGGACGAACTGAGCTGCTACTGAGGCTGTTCAAATACAATTTGAATAAATAACTTGACAGTTAATTAATATACATGAAAAAAGAGGCGACTGGATAAAGAACGTTGAAAAGTAGAGAGGAGAAAAACACTCTCAAAGAACACGATGAGGAGAAATAAGCTCATAAGCATGGGGTTAAGTGACTAAAAAAAAAGAGTGATAAACAAACAGGGCTGAAGGCACAAGGAGGTGAAGAAAGAAACCAGAGAAAACCAGCGGAGAATGTACTATTGTGTTTTCTGTAAGTAATAAATGAGGGGTTAAATGTTACCCTGCAGCAGCAGAAAAGGCCTGAGGTAATCAGGAAACCGCTGATGCCCGCGAACACAATGAATCTTCCCTTGTCTTAACCAATCACAGTCTGGGATGAAACTAATTAGGCTATAGTAGGTTGCTCCAATAAGTGCAGCCAGTTTGTCAAAGAGTGCGCGCACGCAGCCAGAGAGACACACACAAACACACATACACACTGGGTGGACCTCACACGGTTTCATTTAGGTCTCAGTTATAGTTATTTTGTTTTTTTTTTTCTAAGAACCCTGAGTAATGTAATAATTTCCACTGTGCCTATATATCATATTTTTATGCTGATACAATACAAAGCATTAATTTTTGGATAGATACAACATAGGTTACTGTACCGATGCAGAGAGGAGGTGGGTAGTTCCATCTTCGGACAGTTCCAGGCATACAGGTGATATGTGACTTTCCCTGCATAACATCAGTGCGAGAACAAAGACAAACAGACACAATAGATTAAACTTCTCTGACCACAGTCCCTTGTTTTTTCATTAACATAGGAAAAAAATAAAGCACGCGTAGGATCAGAAGTGATACTTTCATGAAATATCAACACTAATTAATGTGTAACAATAAAAGTAATGAAATTTGTCAAGTTCTTCTTCAATTTCTTTCAGCCTGTCTCTTTTCAAGCGTTGCCAGAGCGGAACAGCAATCATCCATCCCCCCGCCTGTCCTCTCTATCTTCTAATCTGACTCCAACTACCTCCATGTCCTCCCTCACTGCATCCATTAATCTCCTCTTTGTCTCCTACCTGGTAGCTCCATCTCTAGGATCATTTTTCTACCAATGTATCCACTGTTCCTCCCTGAACATGTCCAAACCATCTCAATCTGGCTTTTCTAGCCTTTTCTCAAAAACCTTCCTGTCAGAGTTGTCCCTCTAATCACCTCATTCCCGATCCTGTCTTGTCTCTCATGTGAATCTTACTCATTCCGCATGTTTGTTTATAATATCAGTATCATATCGAACCGAAAAAAAAAAAAACGAAAAAAAAGGGGGCAACACATCACTAGTGACCATCAAAACTTGGTAAAAATAGTCTGATTTAATCTGCAAGAGTTTCTTGTTAGTTATTTATCAGGTCTTAAATGTAATGGCTGTTAACGTTGCAGTCACTGATGATTATTTTACTCTTTTACTTGTTTTTATTTTATTCATTTTAGATGCAATTAAAGCAGAGGTGGGCAACCTTTGTAACTTGTGATGGAGTGTTTGTTAAACTAAGATATGTGGCATCAAAAACTCATGTATAAAACTTGCAATGCTACATTTCTATTAGCCTTTCTGATGTTATCTACTGGTGATCCACAGGCATTGCAGGGAAAAGGTAGAAGTATTATAATACAAATAAATTATTCAATTTGGACAAGGTTGGCGGACTGCATTAAAAAGCTCAACGGGCCACATCTGGCCCCCGGGCCTTAGTTTTGCCTCATCTAAAGTCAACCGCATGTGATGCATACAGACAAAAAGGTTGTCTAGCGGCATTTAATTACTTATTTTTCATACCTGTAATGAAGATCAATATTATTAACTACCCAGTCATGATTGCAGATCATTATGTCCAGGAACCATTACACCGAATCTAAAATGGCATTATGGCCGTTGGACAAGTATCTATTACGATAGTAAAATGCAGAGGGAAACAGCTGTGAAAAGGGCTGATGTAAAATAAACTTGGCGTTTCAACACGGGGACAGGCTGTGAGCACTGATGGGAACACACAGTTCTGATAGACTTTGTAATGTGGAATGGAAAGGGGACGTTAAAGTAGGATTTGTGTGAAGTGCTGCATCCAACGTGTTCCCCAGATGTCACCATCTGTCTCCTGCAGCCCAAATGATGACAGTGGAAGCAGCCGAGGATGCGCAGGGCTCTGTCAATTTTCGGAAGCCCGGCCAAATTCCGATGCCGCTGAACAACGACTCTCATCCTAAACCTGTTAACTGACACGAGGTGGATATAACTCTGAAATCTGTAGATGGCGTTTTTTTTTTGGAAACTGTTACGGTATTTAAGGGCATTGATGAATCCCGGTGTGAATGATTAAGATAAATCACTGCCGACGTCTTTCTGTACCGGACATTGAGAAGGCTAAAGGTATTTTTGCCAATATGCACTATATATACGTGTTATTTTTTGTTATAAACATGTTTGCTTTTTGTTTTATCTCAGGGCCAGTTTTCACAAAAACACATAAAACAAAAATATATGAATATTTCCCCTTTCCTACACAGGAACACGGGAGTCAAATTATTCAAATTATTTGTTTAAGGTGTTTACAATGATTTCAACATAACGGATTAGGTTCAGTGAAGCTGGAGAAAAAGCACTAACATCTGAATAAACAGTTGTATACAGAGTGGAGAGTTAGGAATGACTCATCTATTCCAACCTGTTTGATATTTTTTAAGGTTATATTACCATGTCCAGCAGGCAGCAGTAATAAAATGTTGTAAACTGTCAGTATCACCTGTAGAGTATATCCTGGTTCACACTGGAACGACACCACGTTATTCATCTGGAGGCGTTCGCCTACTTTTATGCCATTCATCGGAACCACAGGCTCTGGACAGCTGGTCAGAGTCACAGCTGTAGAGATAAAAAAAGGAAATAAAAGGAAAAAAAAAAAAAAGTTTGAACTAAATATCAGAAATGATAATGGAGAAAAACAGCAGAGAACAAACAGTCCTTCCCTGGGGATGTTTTTATAAACTGTGAAGAAATGTCCCCACTTACTTTTGTATTCCAGCCTGAATCCCGCTGCAGAAACGCTAATATCAGAGAAAAAGTGGAGGTACAGTTGGTTGGAGGTGCTGTTAAGAAGTGCTGGAACCGTTGTGCCTTGGGGACAAGATTAATAGTTGAGTTTAGTAATTGCTTCTACTGCATCAGCCAACTATAAGGAAGGGCAAACGATGAAAAATAATGTGTTATTTTTATGTGCCTTGGGCAAAACAAGCCTCTATGAGTGTGTGTGCCTGTGCATCTGCATTAATGATTATGTTTAAGTGTTTCAGGATTGGTTTCTAGAGATTATTTCTATTTCTGCAAATAAACAATTTAAAGAATAGAGCCGCAGTCACTTGGTTATGTCACCCTTTTTAAATCGTTTGTCGTTTACTATCATCCAAGCCCAGCTTCCACTCTTGTCCAATTCAATTCTTGGCAGGAAAATCTTGTACTGCTGGTATCAAACTCCTGGCCAATGGTACCACTTTTGGCCCACATGTTCTAAATGTTGTCTGCAACTAGATG
>JAFBJS010002624.1:0-23906 GCA_016785265.1 Paraplagusia blochii | reverse complement strand
CGATACACCAGATTATGTATTGATGGGGAATAAGTGCCTTATGCCCAACTTTGACATCTATAAAATAAAACACAACACAATCGTCTGGACAAAGTTCTAGTACCAGAGAAGCTTCCAAGCATGGTGTCCGTGTTATCTCCTCCGTCGAAAACCTCAAGCGAATCCCAGTTCTGCTCAGTCACAAAGCTGATTACCTGGATCTGAGGAACAGAAAGGAAATATTATGAGAGATGTGACAAAAAGTTAAATTAATAAGAACAGGTACAAAACATGAGTCAATGGATCTCAGAATTAAGGGATTTGGTTTTCATGAGGACAGACGTTATCTTAAAGACCATGAATATGGCAGGAAGTTTAGGAGTTCAACACATTAAGCAATGCCCTTTTGAAACCCCCAAAGCTGCATTTAAGAAATATCTTGTGTATTTTTATTTCCTTTACAAAGTAACCAACTTGTTTATAATATTAGCCCCTTAACCACTTGTACTTCTACATTTATTGTCCTTTCTGAAGCCTTAGATAATGAGGATGAGGGGAGAGCACTGATTTTTAACTGATGAAAACAGAAAATGCTTTTCATGTGTGTCAGTATTTTGTTCTAAATCTATACTAACTAAAATACAAAAAAAAAGGTTCTTCAGTGATGAATCTCAGCTCCATTGATGCTGTTGCTCACTGAACTTAAAAACAGGTTCAAATATGCGGTAAAAGCTCTCTTGCTCTTTAGGTATCCCTTCTGCTCATTCTCACCTCTGTTCCTTCATCCTCTCACTGTTACTACTGACATGTAAGAATGGTAACAAAATGGATATGAGCCAATTAGGTGGGAAGTCGGAGCTGCAGTACATCCTGGGGAGATGAGGCAGATCTTAGTTTGATCTTCAGTTAGATGGCAAGATCAAATGGCCGGGGAGACTCTACGTTCCTCTTCTAGATTGTGACACTTTTATCTAATGGGTCACCTTGCTGGTAAAAGTGGGACAAGGGTGGAGTAGCACAGGATGACACAGGGTTAAGGTGTCAAACTGATGAGGTGGTGTAGTGACCAGAGTCCTGGAGCTTTATGGACAAAGAGATGTAGACGCGCTAATGTTTTACTGATACATTGTACGTTACATTCAAAGACTTTTTTTTCCCCCGAATCGAACCAAACTATCATATATATTACTTTCTTCACTGCTGTCCGTCCAATGTTTACACACTGTTTGCATTCCGCAGGGCGTGCACATGCTTTGACTCCAGTTTATATTCGTCTTCTATGTCACCTCCAATCTGTCGCTGGGTGCGTTGTGCGGCATGCTAAGCGTTCCTGTGGGCTGCTTGGCGTATTTGACCTGCAAGGACAGCCGGCTAAAGTGGAGGAGCTAATAGCTTAGGGGCGCCACTCGGGTCATTAGCCGCAGAGGCTGAGGCGTAAGCCCAGAACCTCTCCCGTCAGCCCGGTCCACGGGGAGCGAGCTCACAGATTTCCCATGCAGTTCCATCAACCAAGCATCAAAGACGAGGAAAATGCAAACTAAATAAAGTGTCATGACAAGAAAATGTGAAGAAATTCAAGGGGCGGTTATAGACACATTTGTTATAAGGTCTTAAATCAGACGTCATGGTAGAGCGGTCGGCCAAATTAATTCTGCACACTATAACTTTGGTTATTAGTTAGTGAGGTGATTTTTTTTTTTTAAAAGTACTAACATATCTCATCAATGGAAAATAAACTCCTTGTTATTTTGACATTGTGATCCACACCACTGCACACAATTGTGGGACCTCTGTATTTCACCCATCACCAAAGTGAACAGTGGGCAGCTTTGATCGCAAGTAAGTGGGGACAGTGTCATGCTCAGTGGACTGTCTCAGTTGTTTCGAACCTGGAACCCTCTGCACCCAAGTCTGGTTCCTCAACCACTAGGTCACCACTGACCCAAAAGAAACCTCCTCGTCAAGGAATTTAACTCCAGTCTCCAAACATAGAGCTGTTACTCATTACAAATAAGTTATTTTTTGCCATTAAAGTATGATTCTTTAACGGCATAATTTTTCATTCAATTAGATTTTTATCATTCACCTAATCTTAGATATGGATTATTGGATATTTCTCTGTAGACCAAAAATGTGCATTTGGTTACAAGGTCAAACCAACCTGTATCCCTGATCCTTCAGGAACGGTGATTTTCCAGACACAGTTGAGGCTGTTGAGGTATGGCTCCGGAAAACCCGGTGACAAGATGGTTCCTGTGCGATGGGTCAGATTGCCTCCACATGGCACTGAAGACAGTCCAAAAAGAATTATGGGTGTTTTTTACTTGCTAATGAACTTCTGTTCACTTGAATGATGATATATTGGGAACAACTATAGAAAACAGTCACAGGTATTTGCTATCTGTGCAGAACAAGGCCTGGTATTGTGTTATTATGAGAAGAAAATGTCTTGAATGGAGTCTCTCTGAAACTCCAATACAATCAACTAGATGAATGGTATTGATACACAGTAAATAGTATTCAGTTTTACACAAAAGGCACAAATAATAAAAAAAACATACTGCTGTAGACTACCTTTATAGATATATAAATATTCACCATCTCTGTGCAACTATTTTCATTTCTTTTTAGATTTTATTGGACTGTCCTTCTGGGTCAGGCTAATGTTCTCCTACTGGGCTGCACACTTGAAAATGTTTCAATATGCAAATTAAATCCCAATCAAAATTGGAATGCACCCTGTGGCTACACACCAGGTGAGCAAAAATATCTATATACATAATTTATCACCTTCCATTGTCATTTCCTCCAGTAACCCTCCCGGTCCGCCTGGAATTATTGTAGAAAGTGTTTACAAATGCGCAGACAAAAACGCACTTCTCCGTCTCGGGGGGATTTATTGTATCAAAAGGTTTCTGACCACGGAAGGTTCCAACACGAATCAACTCATCAGAAATCTCACCAACAAATCCCAAATACTGATACAGGCGTATTCTTCTTATACAGTTCTTGGACATTTTTAGACAGTCATATCACGAGACATTCAAGACATTTGTCAGACCTCTGTATAGTAGAATGTTGTGCACCCTGACATTGACATGGGAACATCTTGTTACTGTTATCTAGGCCCCAGTTTATGTTGTGCCTTGATCGGTCTTGAGAATGCGTCTCGTGTCTGTTATCCAGGTGCTAGTCTCTGCTGTGTCTCACATACCATGGGTACTAAACTATTAACAATTCTACAATGACACTGCACATCAATATCGTCCAACCCTTTGTCTATTCATAATACACATTTCTCCACCACAGCACAAACGTGCACAGGAATTATCCCTGAACTCTTGTTTTGTCCAGCTTGCCCCGCTCATTAACACATCTGTTGACAAAGTGGAAGCATCTGTTGCGTCTGCATGCTGTGTGTTAAGGAATGGAGTGTGGTTCTTTGTGTAGATGCGGTTGTCACTGTATCTATCAGGGTTGCATCTGTGTGTGTGTGTTTATTGACCTGTCGTGGTTCCTGATACTTAACAGCTGCGACTAAGAACTGTGGCTGCAGGCTGTTGTACCATGTAAACCAAAGTTGTTTGCTGTCTAAACATTAATTGTCAAAAATAAGACACTGAAGACACAAAATAATGCCCTGGAGAAACCTACGAGTGTCTTAAAAGTTAATGTAAATGTCCTTAAACACCTCGAGTTGTCCATCTGAGCTGGAGTGTTCTTTACCCACCTATACAGCTGGGAATGGAGCTGTTCCACTGTGCCAGGGCGTTCGGGACCGTTAAACACTCAATAGCACTCGACCCCTCCAGCACATAACCTGGGCTGCACTCAAAGCGAATCACTGCGCCTGCTGCAAAGTTGTTTCCCATTCGTCGGCCGTTACGAGGCTCGGGGACCGAGCTGCACTGAGTGGCGCTGGTCCGGGGCACGGCTTGGGGAACAGAGAAAGAAAGAGAGAAGGGAACAGAGGACAGAGAGAGGACAGGGAAGGATGGATGATAGATTGATTATAGATCCATAGAGAAAAAGTAGAATCTAAGATTGTATGAAACCATTGAACCTATTTCAGTTTTAATCAGGTTATTGTACAGAGTAATTCATAATCTAGTCTTAGTCCATATGCCTGTTGTGTAATGTTCTCAATAAATCTTTGCACTGGGTGTTACATTACTCGTTGTTTTTTGACAATTAACAAAAACTATTAACTCAATTGTTTAAAACCAATTATCAAAAAATTAACCACAATTGAAATTTATAATAAAAGGATCATGTTATTAACAATGTTCTACTGTCACACTGTGCCGAGGCTCATGCTCTGAGACCCACACGAGCGGTGGGGTTAAGACATCCGCGTGTCTCTCAGGAGTGGGTTTTACCAATAATAAGACGACATGAATTAGTTTTCCTTTCTCACACGCTTACCTTGATAGACCAAGTGGAATCCTCTGGAGCTCGTCTGGCCTTTGGAGGTGAAGCGAATCAGAATTTGATTGGAGGTTGCCAGTGGCAACGACTCACCTGAGATGGGGAAAAAAAAAGTGGGAGACAGGGTTTCGTAAACAAAGGGTCCACCTTCTGTTTCTGTTTGGTCAATGGATACAATGAAAGACTAATTCTAGAAATAAAAATCTCTGAGGTCATTGGTCGTTGGGAATGTGATGTTACCAACTCTGCATAGGCCCTACTCGTCGCATTGCTGACAGTGTGATGTCATCACTCTGCTCATTTATTTGTGTTCTTTTTATCAGAGCCATTTTTTTTAACCCAGGAGGGCATGAGTGTATGAGCTTGTGTGCAACTGGCTTTTTACTGTTTGTGGCTTAATGGGTAATATGGCGTATTGGTAAAATGACGAACACAAGATGTGTATAAGAGACAGGTCGTTGGGAATGTGATGTTACCAACTCTGCATAGGCCCTACTCGTCGCATTGCTGACAGTGTGATGTCATCACTCTGCTCATTTATTTGTGTTCTTTTTATCAGAGCCATTTTTTTTTAACCCAGGAGGGTATGAGTGTATGAGCTTGTGTGCAACTGGCTTTTTACTGTTTGTGGCTTAATGGGTAATGTGGCGTATTGGTAAAATGACGAAACCTCATGAAAAAAAAAAAAAAAAAAATCATATTGTTTAGGTTCTTACACAGGTGTCCCTAGGCATGCTGGGTAATGCAATGAAAGAAGCCCATGCTGCGTGATGTCATAATGAGAGTATTCCAGAATTTGCTTTTGGGAGTGGATATTCATTGCAACATATGAAACCTGTGTCAGCATGTTACTCATCAGCCCCTCTGGCGGTTCTCTAGATCTACACACAACTTTGCCACATCAACAACCCTCTGCCCTGGCGTATGAATGACTTACAAGGGCACATTGGAAGTCGGCCCTTCAAAATTCACTAACAGTTGTGCGATGACTCAGAAACAGCAGTCGTAGAGGAACGTGTAAGTGATTAGGGCTCAGGCTGTAAAAATCACAGTTTAAAGACCTGCGCCACCAGATGTGTTTTTCCAGGCAATTTGTTTGCACATTAATAACACTTTCCAACAGTAGCTGGAGCAGCTTTGGTATCACTAATAGGATTGCATCAAATAATACTGCAGATCCTTATTTCTGTGATATATTTTTCTTTCACCAAACCGTGTCGTCTTAAACGTTTTGTAATACTTTAACCTCTACCCACCAGTTCATAGGTCTGAAGGCCTCAACATATCTCCCGCCCTCGGATTTTAGTATTAAAAAAATAATTATGCCCTTTGCATTTATTCTTTGGCTCAAAATTAAGTTAGCAAATGCACATTAGCATCGAAAGTGATCAAATTAGAATTTGGCTTAGATAAGAACAGACTCTGCAGTCACAGTTGATGACCACGACGGTGGCAAACCTCAGTTTGAATCCATTAAAACATTAGCATTTAGATAAGACTCCTTCATCTCTTAAATTTGTCCTTGGACACAGTTGACGTGCTAACTGTCCACTTTTTTTCCAAATCGTACTCGTATGCAAAGGTGAGTTTTCTGAATATATATGCTAACTGTATATACTTTTTCGTTATATACTAACCTCTCAAGTTGATCGACTTTATTACATTTTGTGCGCTTTAATGGAAACACAGGGAACTGCCATGTTTTGACAGATGTGGTTCAATACTATGAATGACGTCTGAGTAATAAAACATTCATTCATTTTCATCTGCTTGTCCTTGCAAGAATATATAGTATATGCACAAGGGCAGAGGCAACTAGTGCTGCCCAAATCATATTGCACCAGATTGAGCCTTACTGCAGGTGGTGAGCCTATAAGAAGTTATGTGGGGTTGGGACGCTGCTATGCTTAGAGCACCTCAGTGGCAACCTGGCAGTGGGTGGATTTGAACCTGAAGCCTTGCAAACCCGCTTCCTTAGCCACTTAGCCACAGTAATAAATCATGAATTACTTAATTTATTTACAAGAAAATGGTGACGTAACCAGGACACATCGTTGGTTGAAGATGTCCTAAACCGATGACCCGCTGCATAACATTTGATCAGCATCCCCATTTATCATTTACATTGATCATTCTTCGTTTACCTACAGCTGCAATGGCCCTTATGTACAGCATGTGGGCAAGAAGTGTCTGTTTTCCTGCCAGATTGTGACTGCTGTGCTATGCCACGGCTGGTTAGAGAGCTCCGTGAACCTGCTGCCAGAACTCCTCAGTTAATACAGCATTCTGTTTATTGAGCTGTAAATTGGGTTTTCTGAGATTGCCCTGGATACGGACCAACGTAATCATTTTGCTTTTTGACAAAGCACAGGGTTTGGATGGGGACAGTGGAAAAGGGAGTTGTCAAAAAGTCACATGCGTCGCATACTTTGTGGACAGACCTGTACGTGCTTGCATGATTTAATTGGTATCCATGCAGTGACCAAAGGTTTTGCATACATATTTATATGTCTGAAATTAATAAAAATGTCTTGGATGATGACCTTGATTCATTTCGAAAATTGCATTGTGCATCATCTTCATTGCTATTCACAGGAGGGTTCGCTTTTTCATTAGCATATCCATTTTTAATGATAGAACAAAAATCCAACTATTCAAATTAGGCCTATATAAAAAAAAAAAAAACTTTTCTATTATACTATTATATTTCGCTTGTGTCCAGACCCCAAGGTGTCTGGTCAGAAAAAGCCCAGCACTCAGAAAAATATAGTAGGTGACCCAAGTGTGATCCCAGACCTGGTTCTGGTTAACACCTGGACAATCCTAGGTGTTAACCTCTCTTTCACTTGTTGACCCATGTGAATAAAATACAACACACTGCCAGTGACTCAGGGCATGTAAACCTGCTTTTTTTTTAATGACTCGATTTATCCACAGAACTGCTCAGAGAGTGAACACCAGGACTTTCCTGCAGTCAGTGAGATCTGAGAGAAGCTTCTGGGAAAAAAAAAAAAATATTATATATGTCTTCAATAAACCAAAATAGTTCAGTTGCTGTATCTGAACTTTCTGTTATTTATTATAAGACCTCCAAAATTGTAGTTAAATTGTACTTAACAAGTTTTGAATAATATGCAACATACTGAAACTGAATTATGTGGTACAGACTCAGACCGACATAGGATGACGATCTTAGGGTTATTTACGTTAAATAGGAGAATCTTATTGAGGTGCATTTTTGCACGTGTGCCAATATTTCTTAGCTGTTGTTTTAATTTGCATTTGTTGGCCCCTTGGCTGAAACCTCCTACTTGTAAAAGTCACTGCACAACACTGCCTCACACTACTGCTTTCATGAATTCATTTCCACTGAGTTAGGGGAATTTCTTATCGGCATCGTAACTGATGTCTTAACAGTAACGCTGGGAAACATTTTTAATTATTTGTTGCTGTTGCTTGTTTCCGTCTTTCACTCTTTGCTGATGACAGCGTGTTGTTTTAACCATCAATCCGACGGTTAATATGACCAACTCCTGGGGATACTTTACATAATTATTGTGTATGACAGTACTGCAATTAACTGCAGTCCTTAATAATAAAGTTAATATTTGACTTTCTATATGGTGGTGCTCAGCAGCGAAGCTGTACAGGAGAAAACCAAGCATCCTTCCCTGTTGTCTACGCCTGACCATAATCATAGGTGTTAGGGAAGGACATGCTGCAGCTTCCGTTGGCAGTAACTCTGCTCGGCATTGTTTTCACCCTGTGATTATTTCATAGCTCAGTGGAGCTCACCGGCAGCGACGGCAGGCCTGCACGACTCAGCGATTCGCCTCCGACATTTAACTGAATCTTTACGAGAGGCGTAAGGCTAAAGCAACATTTTATTTAGTCACCTGTCATGTCACGAGCAATGGCCGGGAGATCAGCATATCAAGATGCCATTTGCTTACTTACTACACGCTGCTATTTAAGATGAAATAAAAGCCGGGCGTGCATGGGATTGTTAAGTACCTGTATGGGCTCCAGACAGGGAGCTGAGGACGCGGGAGTGCTGAGTGGCTCCGTCATAAACCTCCACGATGTCGTTGAGAGCCGTCTGGAAGAAGGCGAACTGACTGAAGACCACTAGAACGGACAGATAATCAGGAGAAATAGGTGACATTGAAAAATACCTATCCATTAAAAAAAAAAAACACAGCCATTCTTTATATTGCTGATAATATCGAGACCAGAAACAGCACAGAAATGTCCATTTTAAAGCAAAGTGGGTCAGATAATACAACTCGATCCTGACACTACACGGGCAGCTCAACCATCTTGTCAGTGAATGATCACTTGTCAGTGAGTGAAAAGATTTTGATACCGACAGCCCCGCTGTACAATGAACAGTTGGAGCTCCATTTGAGTGCTTTTATCCTTTTAAAACCACTTTAAATTGCATTTGCCAGGATGTTTGTAGCACTTTCATTTTTCCAATCCTTGTTCTTTTTCTTTATTCAATAAGGAAATATAGGATGGCGATTTCTAAAAACTACTCGAATGCCATTCTGAGCACTAGATTTTACATTCTCAAATAAAAGATTAAAAGATATTGTCATAATACCTTAAGGCAGAGAGATGTGCATTTGAACACATTTAACACTTTAGTAATTGTAGAAATTAATTCACCTTCAGCAGCTACTACAGCAACGTCCTGTGTGAAAACCCTGCACTTTGTAAAAGAACATCTGCTTTCAGATCAAACGAAGCACTTTCAATGGAGGAAACTTAGATGTCTCCTCCTCTGAATGGCTCACTCCTATTTATCAGAGCGCCAGACAGACAATAACTCAACATTTCCTCTTTCATTTTCCCTGTTATCAGGTAGATAGGTAAAAATAATAATAAAAAAAATTAAAAAACATTCAAAAAGACTTTTAACACAGTCTGATTTAAGAGAGACAGAAAGGGACCATGTTGCATTTTCTTTCATTTGACAAAATTATTGCCAAATGGTCAAAATGACCGCCTTGTACATTCTAGTGTTTCATTTTCATGTTTTGTACATAGTAGATCAACTCAATACTACTTCTCCTAGATAGAAACTTCCCTCAATAACTGCCTTTATGTGTAGTGGTTTCAAAAAGAACAGCAATTTTTGGTTGCATCTTCTGTGCAGGGTATATAAGTTGATACAGAAGTGGCTTTTGTGTCACCTACAGGTCATTTTCCAGGCAAATGCAATTGAGGGATTATTTCAACCCCCTCTCACGTTGGCTGCGAGTGATATAATATCCTGCTGGCAGGAATCGCGGATACAAAGAGGGGAGGAGTGTCTGTTCACCCTGGAACACGGCCAGTGCCTGGGAATGGGCATCATGACCTCATCATTTCAAAGATTGAAATGGAGGGCTTCGCATGCAGTCCACTGCTGACTTGTATAATGTTGCAGTGAAAGGAAATGAGCTTCCCTTAAGGTAAGAGAACAGGAAGGAGCCATTTGAGAGTCGCAACAAGAAGAGACAGTGTCTGACACAGTCCGAGCCAATTCATACTTTTACATTGTTTTGTTTTCTAAATATCTGTCTGCTCCCGTGGTATCACATCACATATTGCAGGCAATCTGTGACCTTTAGGATGAAAATGTCAAACAGTCACAAAACTCCAGGAACTTGCAGACACCAATTATTTCTGGAGCCTCTGCATGCGTGGGTTTTTTTTGTTGTTTGTTTTTTATGACGTACATTTGTTTTGTGCCCAATATGCAAGAGAGCAGTTTAGGAGCTTAGGCAGCATCAAACCGTCGGCACGGCAATTAAATATTTGGACACGGGTTGTAAAAACTCATTCAGAATGTGGGTACGAAACGAAATTGGAATCAATTGTGAAAGACATCTGCAAGTTTAGCTGAACACTCGTCAGATTCCCGTGTTCATATTTGCCAGGATCAGACGCGTTGTCTTTGGATTTGTGTTTGGAATGCTTTTATTTAGACGGTGAAATGGATGGTGTGATGCTTTTCTGACTCACCGTAATCCTTGGGCACTACCACAGAATACAAGCAAGTGCGCGCACTGCTGTAATTTCCAGGATATCCAGGGGACAGGACCACACCTTCCAGACCCGAATACTGTCCACCGCATGGCGCTGGGGACAAAAGGAGGACGAGGAAAACTTTGAAGTCGTGAGTGTAAGATTCCATTTCACCTTCAGATTCTGTTTTCCAGCACCTCTATTCTGCCACTCCTAAATTACTTTTCTGGTCTGATTGGACTTTGGGTAGAACAAGTCCCTGGTGTTTGTTGCAGTGAAATTGCAATGTTTTCCAAGTGTCTCTCAGGGTTAGCCTGAATGCACTGAGGGCCCCAAATGTCCTCACCTGCTCAAAGCCTATAAATATATTCTGCACAGCCTGGTATAATTGCAGCAGACTAATAGAGCCATGTGTTTGGTTTGTGCGTGCACAGTGTGGAAATTAGAATATGAGTTCTCCGTACACACATCGTCGCCTTAATGGCAGGTGTTGCTAGTAGGGATTTTAAACTTTTTTTTTGTATATGATGATGTCATGGGATTATAATAACAAACAGGATGACTCATATTCTGATGCAAATACAAAAAGTGGTCTCCAAACAAGTGAAGAATCATTTGTGTAACTTAGGTAAACGACATGTAAAAGTCATGTATAAAGGTCAAAATTCTTAATGGATTCAGCCTTCTCTACACCGTCTATAGGGAAAACATGGGGAATGCAGGCGGTGGCAGGAGTATAACTCTTTAATGTCAACACAAAATGCTATGTTGGATAAGTTCGGGTCAAAGCTGACCGGGCTGTATTTGGTCCCCAAGTCTTAGTTTGCCATGTCTGGTTTAAACTGTCTGTTAAGAAATGTGAAGCTGTAGCATCAAAAGCCTATTTCTAAGTGTTGTAATTGTTGTTTTGCTGAAGAATTTTAATGTTTAGATGTTTGATCATTACAGCTCTATTTGCCTTCAAAAAATGCCTCTGCTTTATTGTGAATTGGCCCATGTTGAACTGCAAAACCAATGAAAAGTAAGTGCTAAAAACAAAGCATTTCTATAAATGAAGGTGAGACTCTTTTCTTTCTTTATCTAGTGTTAGCAGTTAGCAGTATCAGTTGTTGTAGTAGCATAGTCATAGAAGTCAATATTTTGTTGGTCCTGGAAAATTGGTTAAAATGCTCGAAAACAGGGTGGCAGCCAATGAGTTACTATCAGCAAAATCCACATAGATGCACACATATACCAGCAGAACATATGTTTGTTTGGAAGTCAAACATACACATACAGTATACTGCAATATGTTGGCGTATTTTAAATACATGAGCACTAGTGTGGGATGAGCAGGTGTTTACCGATGCAAATGGGCCTGGGTTTGTTCCAGTTTGGCTTGCCGTCTCGCCCCATGATGCAAGTGAGGGTTGAGTCTCCCTCCAGCGTGTAGCCACTGTCGCAGTGGTACGTCACAGTGGAGCCCAGCTTGAGGTCGGCGCCCGTCCGTGTCCCGTTGCGCAACAGGCCCGGCTCAAAGCAAGACTCCCTGGGGTTCTCTGAGGAGAGAGATAACACGATGGGAAATAAGCGATGGAAGGAAGCACTCGGTGTAAATACAGGGATAGGTGAGGGGGGGCGTCGTTTTCTGCATAAAGCCACTGCAGTGCTACTGGAATAGAAGTGTAGTAGTAATCGCTCTAAAGAGTGTGAAGGTGCCAGTTTTCATCCACCCCCCCTCCTCTTCTTCTTCTTCTTCTAACGTCTTTCTGTAAATATATCTCATGAACTGCCACTTTTCTCACTAATCCTTGACACTGCCCTCACATCTGTGGTGGTTGGAGGTGCATATGGCTGTGGAGACAGACAGGCGGCTGATTGAGAGTGCCATTGCCCTGGCCCAAGGTCTGCTGACTACACACAAGAGCTTCCCATACAAGCCTTCAATCTGCAGTGAAGCGGGGGAAACAACACGTATTCTGTAAGTAAGTCTCCACTCCAACACCTATACACACTGTAGACAGACACATACATACATTTACATATAGCAGATTAATATTATCAAGAACCTGGTTCCTCTGGGAATAAAACCCAGGACTTTATGCTCTCGACCTATGAGGCAGGCGTGCTAACCACCACACTGTGGACCCATAAAACAATTTCAGAGACAAATAAATAGATACTAATGAAATATTTTTAAATCTTTTTTTTTGATTAATTAATAACAAGTTATCCTTAATTTCTCAAAGGCAACTCATAAGGTATTTTCTATCCATCTGTCTATCTAGTAATCCGTCTGTCTCTCTCGGCTTGTCTGTCTATATAGCTATCCATCATCCATCCATCCATCCATCCATCCATATACCTATCTACCTACGTACCTATGTATGTATGTACGTATGTATGTATGTACGTATGTTTGTATGTATGTATGTATGTATATATGAATGTATGTATGCACATATGTACGCATGTACGTATCTATCTACATATGTAATGTATGCACGTATGTATACCTATCAACCTACGTATCTATGTATGTATGTATGTATGTACGTACAAATGTATGTATATGTATGTATGTATGTATGTATGTATGTATGTATGTATGTATGTATGTATGTACCTACCTACCTATCTATCTATCTACCTATTTATCTATCTATCCACTAATCCATCCATCCATTTATTCATCTGTTATATTTCAGTGGCGTCCCAGGTGTCTTATGAGGACCCAGGATGAACAGCATATTTAAAATTCTAACAGTACAGTATATTCCTCAAATGTATGTTTTTCTTTGTCCCTGCTATATCTACATGAACACATTTGTCTTCATATTTAAATGGTGTGAAGGTAACCAGAACATCACCATGTTTTCTGTGCAGACATGGCCAGCGACACCCAGAACATAACAACTCCTTGGTTCTGAGGCTGACACTGCCTGGGGCAGATTCTCTAATGCATTTTTCAGTGGAAGGCTGACCAAACAGAAGCAGTGCCAACTTTTCAACTTGCTGTTTTTACACCAAAAACATGCAAACCCGCAGCCAAACACTATTTTTTTTATGTTGTTTGTCTGAAACTGAGGAGGTAATTTATGTATTATTTGGTTATGGTTCATTAGTGTGGAGAATTGAAAGTCGGCAGTGGGGGGATTTTTTTTCTGAGCAACACACTGGGTCCATCTGCTCCACCAGATTGGCCGTACAGTATCACACAGTGGAGTAATTATTGATCTAAGTCAGTTAAGGGGTAGTTTTTTTGTAAAAGTGGCGTCCATAACAGGCTGGGTTTCACAAACATTTATGTGCAGTTCCCAAAATGAATCACAGTGCCCGCTTCTTAAAGCGGCGTGGAATAATCCGTTGATACGGCCATAAAGATGAACCCTGCTGCGGACATGAGCCAGGACGGAATGGCCTCGGGGTCGATATGAAATTGGTTAAATGTCTGATACCTTAAACAGCTCTAATTAAGGCGGGGAGATTTAAGGTTTAACAATGTTCTTTCAAGCAAAGCCTTTTAACGTAGAGGCCCACTTTAATTTAGAGCCTGTTCAACATCTGTGTATTTGTTAGAAAGAGGCTTTAAAATACAGGCACAGAGGCGCAGAAGTCTGAGGCACTAATGCCCTGAATACAGACGTCTGCTGCTGTCCTCGAGAAACACTATTTTACTCGTATTTCTGGACAACAGGAACCCACGTGGGCAAATAAATTAGACTGGACCTAACAGTGGGCCACGATTGGCTAAACAGAAAACAAACGCTGTTGCCGGACTCCATGAAAAGCCTTTTGTGCAGCTGCACAGCACAAATCAAAGGCCTTCGGCACACATGCTGTCGTGTTTTTAATTTTCATAATTCTCTGTATTAGTCGTCTGCCGTTGGAGGCATAGTTAAAAGCTCACACCAGTAAGACCACAGCAAAAATAGGAGCAAGCTGAGCAGTACGCGGGGAGCTCTTCTCCATTCTTCTCAGGCCAATAAAAGCGCAGAGGCTAAATCCATGCCTTTTCCTTCAGAGGAATAACACAAAGCATGAACTGTTCAGGGAGGAGAAACTCAATTCTCCATTTAAATCTCAAGGCTTTCTCTGGATTCTGACTGACGTCTAATAGGGTTTTTGATGCAAACCCTATCCAGGTTTAGGTTTCTGATCATTTTGGATGTACGAGACGCTTGGATGAGTCCCACGAGCGATGCAAACTCACCTGTGTATTGCAGCACAAATCCGTTACTGCTCAGAGACGCATCGCTGCGGAAAGCCAGAAACAGGGTGTTGGAGCTACTCTCGATGTGATCTGGAACGTCTGTGCCGTAGAAACTGCCCAATAAAGGGCTGAGGGAGTCGGGCCCGTCGTAGATGTGCAGGAAGTCGTAGCTGGGCTCCAGACTGAACCTGGAAATGACAGTTTGTAGACAGTTTGTCCAGTGGGCAATTATATTGTTCAACTCCCCGGTTGGTTAGGAGGTATGTGCAATTACCCACAATAGTATAGGTCTCTTATACACATCTAGATGTGTATAAGAGACAGCTGCCTGGGGCAGATTCTCTAATGCATTTTTCAGTGGAAGGCTGACCAAACAGAAGCAGTGCCAACTTTTCAACTTGCTGTTTTTACACCAAAAACATGCAAACCCGCAGCCAAACACTATCATACTTTATATGTCATAGCATACGTTGCAAGTGAAGTATATGTTTCACGATGTACAGTATGTATTTGCTGCATGTGCTTCATGATACACATGTTAGAATAATGGTAGGTACATGCATTTATACGTATAGCTATACGTATACACACAAACACACACATATATGTAAATATACGCACACACATCTATGTACATCTCTCTCTCGCGCTGTCTCTCTCTGTATATATATACATATACAAATATACATATACATACACATATACTGTATATATATACATGATACATGTAAATATATGTATACAAAAATATTTATGTACATATAAGTGTGCATATTTATATACCTATGTTAGATATACACAAACAACCCACCCATAGTTGTCCACAGGTGTTACTATTATTTTCTAGTTTTTTTTTTAGTTATATCTACGTCATGCAGATATGTTGAGCCTTACTGGTTAAAGCTCAAAGAAATGACGTAGTCCTGTGTGACGGTGACTCTCCAGTCACACTCCCTTCCATGGGGGTAGGGTTCAGGATAGTCCGGAGACAGAATCAGTCCACTAGGCCCAGTCAGGTTCCCGCCACAGGGAGCTGTAAAAAACATTTCATTCATTTATTGCATGATAAAAAAACAATTTGGCAAGATACTGAAATAAAATAAAGCTCAAATGAGTCCATGTAATATCTTAAATAATTTGCCTTACTTACCATTTGCTCTCAGAAATGGCAAAATAAAAACATAATAACCTAATTACACTGAATTCATTTCACTTAAAGTTGGAAAAGTATCCCATGCTGATGAATTTAACGTCTCAACTGGACTTTCAAATTAAAATAACTCCATATTCAGATCACAGGGTGCCTGTTAAAATACCTGTTTCCCTGGTATGTGCTGCAAGGGGACCACAGAAAATTTCCATTTTACTGTCAGCTGCAAGACTCCAGATAACCAGGGAACAGAACAATCCAGAAACATTCACTTTTTTTCTGTCCCACTAAACCTTTGGACGCAGTAGTGTCGATTCCACTGAAAAAAAAATATTCTACCTCGGAAGGTTACGCAGAGCCTACTGATTCAGAGCGGTGGGTCTCCAAGCTCATGTTAATTAAATGACACAGACAATACCTCTAATATCATAAAGCATACCGTTTAATGCAGGTGTATTATTATTTGTTAGGCACGAGCTGGCGATAAACACTCTAATGAACCATGTGTCACTGAAGCAGCTTGATTGCGTTGGTAGTTTACAGTGTGTGCCATCTTTACGGTTCTGTGCTAATGTTTATTAGACATGAAATGGTATAGGAAAGCGCAATCAATCCTGCAGAAGTTTGACTGTTGTATTCCACCAAGTACAATTACAGCCGTAAAGTTTCTACAGCAGAACTGAATCATTTCACTCAATGTCCAATCCTGCTATCTGATATTGCATCCATGTCTTATCACAATTTATCATTGATGACAGTGGGCTACCAGACCAACAATGTGTCTACTTTGCACAAACACGCAGCTTTATTACCTGCGCATGTCGGAGGCTCTGGCTGCCAGAAGAAGCGCCCATTAATCTCAGTGCAGGTGATCCTGTTGGCTCCCTGTAGGACGTAGCCGGGATCACACTGGAAAACCACCTGGTCACCGGGCTCTCTGCTGTCTCCGCCGCGGGTCCCGTTAGTGGGCATGCCAGGGTCATTGCAGGAGGTTGCAGTAGAAACTTAGGGTGAAGATATATTATATTCAGTAAAAAGAAAGATAGGCATATTTTATTTTGTCCCCCTTTTTTCTGTGCTTCTTACTGGAGAACTGGAGGGCAAAGCCCTGCTTGCTGGTGAAGAAGTCCGTGGTGAACTGCAGGCTGACTGTGTTAAAGGTGCTGTGGGCGTCTGGCGGCAGGACGGAACCGCTCAGCTCACGCAGCAGCACCCCTCCATCCTGGGGCCCGTCCCATATTCGGAGCACATCGTGGACCTCCTCCGTGTGGAAAACTAGAAAATGCAGGCTGTAATAAAAAGAGAGCGGGGGAGAGAGAAAAGTGATTGAATTAATGGCAAGTGTTATAAAGTGATTCTCATTTATTCAAGTGATCCAATTAACGTAGTCAGTGAAGAGAGAAATCATCAACACCACATATTCCTTCACATAATGGTGGTTGTAGGAAGTTTGGCGATTTAGAATAAACTAGATTTCCTAAAAAAAAAAAGAAAAAAAAAACATTTTTAAGCTCACGTGACATAGATTCAACAGTACAGGATTGTAGGTTTTAAAGAGCTTTTGCAAATACTATTAAGTAATCAATAATTAAAGGAAATAAATCCATTTACTTGGAAAGTCTCCTTTCCAAATGCTGCTTCTGAGCCCAATTTTCCCTTCTTCTTCTCCTTTCAGCTTGTCCCCTTTTTAGAGGTTGTCACAGCCAGTCAACATTTTCCATCTCCCCTTGTCCTTTGTATCTTTACTCTGAAACCAACTACCTCCATGTCCTCCCTCACTGCATACATTAATCTACTCTTTGTCTCCTACCTGGTAGCTCCATCTCTACGATAATTCTTCTACCAATATAACCACTCCTCTGAACATGTCCCAACCATCTCAATCAGGCTGCTCTAGCTTTTTCTCCAAACGTTCCTGTGTGTGTTGTCCCTCTAATGACATCATTCCTGATCCTGTCCATCCTTGTCACCCCTAAAGAGAACCTCATTTTTTTTTTACCCTTTTAACTCCAGCTCTGGCTCCTGTTTTCAACCTACTCCTAGTGTCTCTAAACCATACATCATGGAAAAGATGTAGTAAATATATTTCATTTTTTACCCAATAATCCTGCAGGACTGATGCTACAACCTAACGTGCACATGACGCAACAAGGCCTTTGTTAGGATGCTACCACGACCATGCATGTCTTTCATTAGATGCTTCAGTTGCATGTGCATTGCTTATTTTTATTTATTTTTAATTTTTTTTTTGATGTTGTCAGGTTTAATATTCAAAAATAATAAAAAAAATAAATACAAAAAAAAAGGGTTATTTAAAACTCCCCGGCCAGAAATCAGGGGCATGGTGCAGCACCACATCCACTTCCACATTCAAATCTGGGTACGCACAGAGCCCTGAGCTTAGACGGATCCGATGTAGTAACGGCAAGGGAGTGATGTCAGCTTCAGCAACAAGTTCCCTCAATTTCTGCGTAATTGGTGTCAGGCTTTCATTTCCATACTGTCTGATATTGGAGCAGGAGCCACGGGCTTCTTAACAATACTGTTCGTAGACATAGTGTGGACTTGACAAGTCCTGTTGTGATTCCAGCAAACCATGGGCACAGTAAACCAACGCATGCCAACAGCAGAAAGAAAAACCAAAAAACCCAGCAAATATCTTACAAAAATCAAGAAATGTTCATGGATTATGCTCTTTACCAGGTTATACTGCAAGCCATATGGCCATAAAACCATGCTGGTGTTGATATTAATGTCTCTTTACAAAAAAGAGAAGCCAGCTAAAGAGTCAGAATCGAAAAAAATCGACAGAAAAATTCTAAATCAGTGCTAAACCAATAGGGTGAATTGGGATTTTAGAATTAAAAATGCATTGAAAAATTCAAGTGAACAAATTTCTTTTGAACAGACGAACAACAATATTTTAAAGTCCATTGCCCAGAATATTGACAATGGACTTTTTTTTACTAGAATGAGTTTTCCTGCTGATTCATGTTCAGTGACAGTAAGGCATTATCACAGCAGCTGTCTGAGTCTTTCAGTTAATTCGACATAAAGTTGCAACGGAAAGAGAGTACTTGGCATTGTGACACAGCAACACCATGCACAGAATGAAACTGGACCTGTCCATTTAACCCCTCACTAAAGTCAACAGTGGGCTACCCACTGGAGCGCCCAGGAAGTGGTACTTGTCATGCTCAGTGCACCTCAGTGATAACTGAGCCGGTGGACTTGAACCTGATGCCATCAATCATCCCTCAACAGAGGTGGTGGTTTGAGTCACAACCTATCACTAACTTACAAAGCCCTTTTTGGGAACCATACCCAAAAGACCCCCCACCTTCAACGATTGGTTTTACACATTAAAGAGGCGTGTGACCAAAACCACTCTGATGATGACTGTAACGATCCTTAAATACCCACCCAACCACTGGTATCACACTTCAAAGGTGAACCCAGGTCCACCCAACAGGAGGGACCTGAAACACACTTTTCTCCTCACTCACGAAATAGAACTTGCCATTCTTCACTAACAGTAAATAAGAGGTGAAATGTTTTCCAAATACCTTGTCCAGTTGCCAAACTAAATCCTTTTACCCAGATGCCCTCTAGACCTAAGTTCGATTTCTTAACCACTAAGCAACCACTGCCCCAAGTTGCATTTGTGACTTACAGATTTTATACAGCTGTACAGGATGGTTTCTGTTTTTATACCTATCCTACAAACCTAAGGTTATGTTCAGAGACCCTAACACCCCCCCAGCATCCCTACCCCCGTCTGGTAAAAGCCTGAGGCAGTCGTATGCTTGTTATGCAAATGGTGTTGTGAAAACCCTGAGGTGCTACAAGCCTTCTATATCTCCCCTACTCTTCCCCATGGTCCAGACAGCAGGGCAGGAGCAGGGGCTTTTTTTTTTTTAACCGGGATTAGCATCATGAATAAAACAGAGCAGCTTCCATCTGAACACATGTACAGGTTTGTGTCTTAGTCTATGGAATATTCATGCGCATAAGTACAGTCGACAAATATGTGTACATGGGGAGCAGAGGACGTGCCTGTAAAGATCCGCGCATCCTTTGACAGTGTTTAGCGCCAATGTGCTGTTTGTTGATTTCAACTTAGCAATGAAAGATTCATAACCTTTAGACACAGGGATGGACCAGTCTTTATATTTAGAACTGGGTTGTTAGAAGGAAGACGGGAAGTCCGTTGAGGGGTGAGGGAGGGCAAGGTAAACAGTGCGAGAGAGACCTGATGAAAGTGGGTTCAGAGGTTGATGGAGAACAGAAAGTGTTCCAGAGCATGAAAGGGATTTGTCTTGAGTGTCCAGATGGATGGGAAGAATATAGGCCAGCCTTTATAAGAAGAAAAGTTTATTTTTTTAAGATAATGAAATGGAGCACGTTCCCCTGTTAGGCCTAGGAGAATTAGTCAGAGGGTAGCAGCTAGATGTCAGTCAATGTAGATGAAATCTTAACAAATGCATATAATAACTGGGTTCTGTTAACAATATCATTTGTGATATGTGTTCCGTTGGTCAGAATCCACGTTATGGAGGTTGGGAGCTTCAAGGGGGGGGGGGGGGGGGGGGCACCCCCGGGGGGGGGAGGGTTCGGGAGGAAGGTTCATGAGTGGGTGGGTGGGTGGATGAATAGATGAATGATAAGATGGAATGATGAAAGGAAGGGAAAGGAAGGAAAGGAGAGCAAACTCCTTGTCATTGTGGACCTCAGTGGTAACTTGGTGGTATGGGATTCGAACCGGGGGCCCTGCGGACCCAGGTCCACTTTCTTAACCATTGGGCCACCAACTGAAGGGATGATGGAATGATAGAAAGATAGATGAAAGGTCAAAGGATGAATGGATTGATGGATGGATGAATTAATGAAAGAATTAATGAAGAGGGGAAGAATGCATTGGCAGATTCATAGAACAATGGATGTATGAATGGATGGATGGACTGATAAAGGTTGGAAGGATGGATGGAAGGGATGGATTGATATAAGGATAGATGAAGGGTGAAACAATGGATATAATGGATATATATTCTGTGTTTGACACCAAGACAACCTATAGTATTGTGCAATAACACAGTCTTATTGGCAAAACTGCACCTCCTGTTTGGATTGAGTTTAAGAAACATCTTCAAGTTCAGATGATACGATAAATTGCAGGATTTGCTCAGGATGAAAGTGTTACAGATCTTTGTATGTGTGTGTGTGTGTGTGTGTGTGTGTGTTTTAAATGAAAGGATTTTTTTTTTTCTTTTTAAATCTAACGCTGAGGGCGTTTTTTCTCCTCCTTGGAAAGATAAAACAAATTTCATCATCATTTACTCTCCTGTCTGCATGCTCACATCTCAGATCAGAAAAAAATGTATTAATGTGTTATCAAGTGATCTTGCACCTAACCGGTGTGTGTGGACCTGCAGTGTATAGGCAGCATCTTCACTAGACACTCAGGGGCCAGAGCCAAAGTACCACATTTTCTCCTTATACCTGAGGAGTGCTTTTTCTCCCTGCAGTTATTTTGGTCACTTCTAAAAGCTGAGGCACATGATGTAAGACCATGTAAGTTGTTTTTTTTTCCTTTTTTTCTACAGATAAAGGAGAAAAACAATTATTTTTTTTAAAGAAATGAAACTGGGAATTTGAAGTATAGAGCTTTTAAAAGCAAGTATATTGCATCCATAGCAATTATGAAACATCTTTTCAGATATGAAAGGAATGAAAGGAACTGGCGTTTTGTTTGCTTATAAGAAGGGGGTTTAGAGGGGTATAAAAAGATTTTTAACAACACACAGCCCGCTGTTTGTGGACACAATAAATAGATACAATAATGGACTCCAACATACAATGACTGTTTACAAAAGACACTTTATCTAAGATGTATTTTTCTCTTTCTTATATTCATCTTAATACACTATTCAGATATGGTACATTTAAGGATCCCAGCTAACAGTTATAAATACATTTCTAAAGATGAATACAAGAAGGGGTGCGGGGGGTGGGTGCTGTAGATACAAGTATATTTTATGTTCCATAGGATGATTTACACTAGATTTCCTCATGCTGCTGTTTGACCTAGAGGACAAGAAAGGAACTGCATCATCAAAACTTCTAGGACCAATATCCACCCGCAGGATGGTATATCATCGACTCTACATTATTCTTTAATATAACATTAATCTGCCCCTCAACTTTAAATGGGACACTGAAGTTGGATTTAATGCAATGTGATTTTTTCTTGACTTGGCTCAAATGGACCGAACCTGGCATGGCCCTGTGGTGTGGAGGCCAGCTAACTTCAGGCTCCAGTGTTTTTGTCCACACCTGTACAAAGAGGTTATCTAAAGAAACATTGCCTGTGGGTCTGTTGAAGCACTGGTGCATACATGATTTTTTTTTTTTTTTCGTGTGCACTGCTTGAAACAGTAGCTGCCGTTGATCAGCATTTTGAAGTGAAAGACAGAGTGAGATAAAGGACAACTTCGCACCTGCATGTAATATCCAAATATCATCCAGATGCCCTCCTGCTCCCTATGTCGCTAGGGACTTACTTGAAGACGAGGTGGGGGTGATAAATAATACATGTTAAGGTTGACTATCTAGTGTGTGTGTGAATAATAGAAAAAAAAAAGGAAAAATCAATAAAGTGCATATTATGCAGTTGTGTCCTTTTTGCTTAGTCTCCTACAGGCTTTGATCTGCAATTAAAACCTAGGCCACTGTAGTATCCACACACTTGTATTCTTCTCAGTGATAAACATGGTGTTCAAACAATGTTTTGGTAAAAATGAAAATATGTCAATTTTAATGTTTGTTAGTTTTTTTTTTTTTGTCACAACTTGAGCCTCTGATCAACGTCTCTGTTAATTAAACAGTGCTAATCTGGGTCTCTTACAAAATTAGTTTGATTTCTGTCTTACCTTCATCTGCGCCAAGGACTCCAGTGCTTATGTGCTACATTTTTTTTTTTTTTTTATTCTTTCAATTAAAACAATTCTTTCCTGGGATCAAAGGGATGGGAAGAGAAGTCTACCTTGCAGAGGAGCGCCCACAGACCCAAAAGGACGGGTAGACACTAATGAATCTAAACTAACACTCACGGCAGACCTTGGAATGTCAGATGTGCGTGCCACGAGACAACATCTGCCTGCAGATAGCCGTACAAACAACCTTACACACCTGTACACCGCAGACATCATATGAATACACTGTAGATTAGAAACCACAGAAATATAACTCCAGTATTAGTAGACAATAAAAAAAAAAGCAATAGGCAGAAGACAGGAGGCAGAGCTGGAGGTGGAGGAGTTAAAGATGCTGAGATTGCTTTAAGGCAGGGATGGGCAAACTAAGGCCCGGGGGCCAGATGAGGCACGTTGAGCCTTTAATGCAGCCCACAATCCCTGTCCAAATTAAATTATTATAAAAAATAGTATTATTATTAAATTATAAATTATTATAAGTTATTGATATTATAATTATATTTCTGTCTTAAAATTAAAAATGTAGTATTTTGGGTTTTATACACGACTTTTACATGCCATTCATCTTAGTTCACTCGAACGCTCCATCTTTCTGCTCTTGACATGGCCCCCGTGTCCAATTATAGGTTAAATTGTGGCCCGCAGAGAAAAAGCTAGAGAAGCCAGAGATGAGATGGTTTGCACATGTTCAGAGGAGGGACGGTGGATACATTGGTAGAAGAATGATCCTAGAGATGGAGCTACCAGGTAGGAGACAAAGAGGAGATTGATGGATGCAGTGAGGGAGGACATGGAGGTAGTTGGAGTCAGAGTAAAAGATAGAAAGGACAAGGGGAGATGCAAAATTGCTGTGGCAACCCCTAAAAAAGGGAAGGAGAAGAAGTGTATATTTGGTAGGAGGATCAGTTGGAGTCAGAGTAGAAGATACAGAGGACAAGCTGAAAGAAGAAGAAAAACAACATCTCCATGTGATAAGCACTTTAAATGAACTCCAATGCGGTTCAGTAGTGTTTGGTTTTGTGCATAATATGGAAAGAAATTGTCCACGAATATTCTCAATCATTTTAGTTTCTTACAACTAGAAAAAAAAAGACCATTTTTGCTAAACCTTGCGTTCAGGATCACTCTTTTTAAGTCATCAATAGAAATG
>JAFBJS010002623.1:111590-171003 GCA_016785265.1 Paraplagusia blochii | reverse complement strand
GACCTCGGACCACACGGGGAGGTGTTGAGCACCTTCCTGTCGCTGTTAATTACACGGTGACACTGTGAGCTCACCAGCAGAGTTGTTATAAATAAAAATTGGTGTTTGTTTATATCATGACATGGCAAAATGATTATTGATTTTTTTTTTTTAATTTAGTATAATAAATTGGTTTAATCTCAATTAATTGGACATAATAGAGGAGATATTATGTTATTTATAATAATCTTAATATAATATCTTCTTCTCCTTTCAACTCGTCCCTTTTTCAGGGGTTGCCACAGTGTGTCAACATTTACCATCTCCCCCTGTCCTCTGTATCTTCTACTCTAACGCCAACTTCCTCCATGTCCTCCCCCACGGCATCCATCATTCTCCTTTTTGTCTCCTACCTGGAAGCTCCATCTCTAATTCATTCTTCTACCAATGTATCCACCGTCCCTCCTCTGAACATGTCCAAACCATCTCAATCTGTCTTCTTTAGCTTTTTCTCCAAACCTTCCTGTCCGTGTTGTCCCTCTAATCACCTCATACCTGATCCTGTCCATCCTTGTTCCTCCTAAAGAGAACCTCAGCATCTTTAACTCTGAATCTTAATATAATATAATCTGAACAATACCACTGTGACATTTGCTGCTATTCTAGTAGTATCAGAGATAGTAGTAGCAGTAGTAGTATTTCTATTTTTGGTAATCTGAAAGAGAGTGTACGTACAATTATGATAATTATCTCTAAATTAAGACTCTGAACACAAAGTTGATAAAACACTGCTCTGATGTAACCACTGCATCATGATGTTGTCTCTTTATGTGAATCACAAATATTATCTCCAAGTGTGAATTCACCCGTGAATGGAACCTAATCAACACATTGTTATGTTGAGTGATGGCAGCTGACTCTCAGTTGGTGTATTTCCCTCTGCTGGTCATGAGCTCCAACCCTTGACTCTTAGACTCCAGAATAATATTTACCCACTTTATTTCCTTTTGCCTTTCTTCCAGCTAAGCCAAAGGCCCACTGTGGAGGAGCTGAGACAGGCCAAGATCCTCATCCGATTCAGCGACTACGTCGAAGTGTCGGACGCCCAGGACTATGACAGGAGGGCAGACAAACCGTGGACCAGGCTCACAGCAGCTGATAAGGTCAGTCACCATTGTTACAATTGGATATATAAGGCTATAACATTTTTTATATATATAAATATATATTTATAAATATATGTATGTGTGTGTATATATATGTATATATATATATACATATGTGTGTATGTATTTGTACATATTTACATGTATACTGTATATACACATGCATGTCATCCCCTATATGTGTTTATATATGTGTATGTATATGCACGTGTGTGTGCATATATTTATGTGTGTGTGTATATGTGTGTATGTATACGTACGTGTGTGTGTATGTATTTCTTTATATATATATGTGTATACAGTATATGTGTGTATGTATGTTTTTATGTATATGAATATGTGCGTGTGTCTGTATGTATATATATATTTATATATATATATAATATATATATATTGTATGTATGTATGTATATACTCTATATATACATACATACAAACAGACATATGTATGTACATATACACATATACATACACACACATATTCATATACATAAAAACATACAATATGTGTGTGCGTGTGTATTTATATATATATATATATATATATATATATATTTATATATATACTGTAGATATATAATATACACACACATATTCATACGTGTTCATCATCCTCACCTAATGAAACCTACCACAGATGTAGCCGTGTTTCACCACTGTCGTTACATCAGGTTCCAGCTCATCGGTTTTTCACTTCCATGTGTGAGTAAACACCCTGGAGGCGTCCGGCTGCTCACTGTCCGGTCGTCCTCGTCTCTGTGTTTTAACGACGGCCTGATTTTTGCAGACGGTAGAAAATGCGTTCTCTGCTGACGTGCCGCTCTGAACAAAGACCTCACATCACATCCGATAACTTTTAACGCAATCACAGGGATTCAGCAGGGTTTTATTTAGACGTTTTACTTTATTATTCTGTATTATGCAACCAGCCACTGACATTACATAAGAGAATAACCAGGAGGAAGGTGTTGCAGGTTTTTCCTCATTTGCAACATTGCTGCGCTGGCATTTTTTTATCCGACCTGATCTCAAGCATCCATTTGAATATTGTTTATTCTGCTGTCAGCTTTGTGTCCGTCATTTATTCTTCCAGGACCATGAATAATAATAAGATTTACAAGGTTGAGTAAGTAATGTTCAAAGAGCAATTGGAGGTAAAAGAAAAAATAAAAATTAAAGAAGCTATTTCTCAATTTTCAAGAAAGATGGCGTCAAGTGGATGAAAAAAAAATGCTTGAGCGAGATCAAAACCTTGTTTCTCTTCAAGTTTTGCTTTGAGTTGAGAGTTACTGAAAAACCTGATCCATCAAAGCTCAACGCACCTCAGCTTCAAAAACAAAGAATAAAGAAGCAGATAAAACAGGTTAGAGCTGTTGCAGAGTCCTTAGAGAGTTACACGTTTTTATTAAAAATCACATACCTTTAGAGATCATTAGATCTTTCGCTGACCTTGGTTTACTCACAGTGGCCTTGTTTATTGTTTGTGGGATATTGTGCGATTTGATGTCATCGATCTCTGAAAGGCATGTGTTATGTAACGTTTCGTTTTCTCTTAAAGACCTTTATCCTTTTGGTTAGACAGCAGGAGCAGTGGGGGCAGCATGAGCATTAAAAAGTCTTAAAGCCATGCTTTAGTGTCAAACTCTGGCCCGAGGACCAAACCTGGCCCGCAGCGTAATTATATTTGGCCCGTGAAATGAAATAATACTCTCAGAATTTGTTATATTAGTAATGCATTTTTTTTTCGTTGTTGTAACACATACATTTTGTACATACACTTTTGTAAAGAAAGATTTACAATAAAAATGATCTGGAAAGACTACAAAGAGACAAATACTAATGACGTGTGAATTTTTTCTAATATAATTTCACATGTGTTGATTCTAATAAGTTTTGGCTGATCCAGATTCAGTGTATCCACATGAAAAAACACTCATTTCATACCCAGAGAGAAGGAAAAACATGCACATTTATGGTAAATTTCTCAATATATATTGAGTTTGGCCCGTGACTCCATGACGGTTTTTAATTCTGGCCTGCTGTTGACTGTTGCTTCAAACATTCTATGTTGTAGTTTCAGTTTATAGAGAGATACTATCCTTCTGCTTCCATGAATTGGATCTAAATTAAAGATAAATAATATGTAATTATAATAACAGCAGGATCATAGTGGTTTAAACAAATGTTTGTTAAAACCCACAAAACCAATAAAACAATAATAATGTTGTGTTTCTATCTTTTCCCATGGGGGAGATGACAGCAGCAGCAGCACGAGTGCAGAATTCATTTACAGGCCTTGGGATGAACATAAATCATGCATGAAGCACACTAAAAGGACAGAGTCGGGGCTTAGAGGCTTGCAGTTTGCCTGCTAAGCCTTTTTTTTTTTTTTTTTTTTTCGCTTCTTCACTCAATCTCTCTTTCTTGTTGTTGCTCTGCAGGCGGCAATACGGAAGGAGCTCAACGATTTCAAGAGCAATGAAATGGAGGTGCACGAGTCAAGTCGCCATTTAACCAGGTAACAGCCGAGTCCATTCATCTTCCCTGACAGTTCCGGCAGAATTTGATGGAACAATTTAACAGTTGGTGCACTATTTCACGAAAAAGTGTTTTCACTAGTTTTTCTACAGTATCGTCAAATTCTGCACCTATTGTATAAGACAGTTTTGTTTGTTGATTTTTACTTATAGGAATTTTTAGATTCTTTGATTGTTTATTTATGATGAATTTGTTTCTATTAGCAGTAACTGTTCCTTAATCATTTCCTAGTCACAGGATCAGGAATGAGGTGATTAGAGGGACAACACAGATAGGAAAGTTTGGAGAAAAAGCTAGAGAAGACAGATGGAGATGTTTTGGACATGTTCAGAGGAGGGACAGTGGATATATTGGTGGAAGAGTGCTGGAGATGGAGCTACCCGGTGGGAGAAGAAGATGAGATGCAGTGAGGGAGGACATGGAGGTAGTTGGAGTTAAGGTTGAGGACACAGAGGACAGGGGCAGATGGAAATTGTTGACCCGCGGTGGCAACCCCGAAAAAATTGACAAAGCGAAAGGAGAAGATGTTAGCCTGATGATCCAAAGTATCCAGAACACAGAACTCTCAGAGACGTACTAACTTTTATGGCAGGCATGGGTAAAATTAGGCTCCTGGGTCACGATTGGTCCTAAAATTTGACGGTTGTGCAAGGTTAAGATTGCAGAAGCTAAAATGCTTCGATGCAAGTAGAAAGGTTTATTAGCTAAATGCAGGCGGTCCAGGTAAAAGTCAATCAATTAATAGTATAATTTGGACAGGTTTAGCAGGCCGGATTAAAATATCAAATGGGCCACATCAGGGCCCCTGAGCCGTAGTTTGCTCCTGCCTGTATTATGGTATCCTGTTCTCTGCTTGCTTTTCAACCAGTTCTCTGTCTGTCTGTGTGTAATTCCAGGTTCCATAGACCATAGTAGACCACCACTGTCTCGAGCAGCGCTGCACCAGTGCTCTCCTCCACTGAGAACCTTAAGTGCTGGACAGTAAATCGTTTCTACAACAAGGCCATGTCTTCTGAAAATGCCTTTTCCAAGACCCACACAACTGAGTCGGTACTCCTGTGGAACAACAGGATGCAGACGCCCACTACTCCGACCATTGTAGTAGCACACAGTGACTCCGGTTGTGTAACATCGCCCCTCTGTGGACGTGGCTCCACTGTCTCTGCGAACCCCTCTGCAGAGCTGAGCTCCCGGGCAGGCGCTCAGCTGCACGGCGGTTTTTATCGGACAGCGGGAGAGTTCGTAACAACACACTGACACTGTTCCCTTTCCTTTTCGTTTTCCCGGCAACAGTGGACTCGTCTCAGTGGACATGTTTTTATCCTGCCTACAGTAATTATTATGCTGTCATAATGAACTCCTCCGGCTCTTATATGCAGCTGTGAGTGAGGACACAGGGTTGATTGTTCACTCTATCATCAGGAGATCCATCTTTGCTGCACCTGCTGAGACTTTGAAACCGCTTAGGAAGGTAGAAGAAGGAAGGGAGGGAGTGAGGGAAGGAGGGATGGTGGGGTAGAGGATTAGGATCACGTGCAATATGTTTTCGTCTCTGCTTCTCCAACACTGCAGCAGCCCCTAGAGTCTGCCGTCTCACTATCACCTAGTCCCGACTTCTCTTCCCTCATACGTGCAATCCTGACAGTATTGACAACGTTAACGTTTAAATGGCTTACTGTGAATTTGGGGGGTGGGAGGGCAGAGGTGCACCCTCTCCCCTGGTGTACATTGTGTTTATACCATGAAAGGACGTGTGTTTTTAAAAAGAGAAAAGTGCTTGATCCAGGTCCGTTCATGACTGAATCTTGTGAGTTTTATGTGGAAGATTGCAGCTGGCAGACATATTCCCCGTTTCGCTTTTTAATGACTCTGCCGGTTTCACCTTTTTAATGGGAGGCGACACATTCACGTTTCACATGTTGCAGCTTTATGGTAAAGACAGAAAAACAAGGGATACATTTACGTGTTCAGTATCTCTTGTGGTTTTCATCCACCAATCTAAAGATGGAAGGTCATGAATATGCTTTGTATTATACACCAAGCAATATCTGCTGTTGGTAAAGATAATATTGCAGGTATATGCCCATTTTTAACTGTGCTAATGCACTGTGTCTCTCACTTCAGGGTTTAACTTTTATTTTATACTTTACATGAAACAAGTGTTTTTTTTTTTTCCTCATTTTCCTTAATTGATCCATCTGATTGACGCTAGTTTGTAGTTGCTTTGTTTAGAACAAATTGAATTTAAGTGGCTTCCATTTGTCAGGACTTGGGGGGTTTTGTTGACATACCTAGAATTCTGGCTCTGGCCGTCTGTCGCCATTTTTCTAAATTCAGGGCCCAAATGTGTACAAATGTTTCAGAAATGAGGATCTTTTTCTTCTACGACATTCAGGTTTCCGATCGCCAATCAAACACCAGATTCTGTGCCGATACACTTGTCGTACACATGATTTTTAGGAACGATTTTAGTCTTTTAGCTTTAGTGTTAGTAATGGTATAAAAGCAACATTGTATGAGATAAAAAAAAAAGCAGAAATGGTGAAGACTGTTGGTTATTAATGAGTGATTATAGAAGGAAAATAGTTTTCTCTCCCAACATCAAGGTCTCTGTTTGATGGGGACGTCCAGAAAACACTTTGTTTTGCACTTTATAGTTTGAATGTAAAGTAATGAGGGGCTGGGGGAGTGTCAAATATGTGACAATGTCTTCTAAACTAGTGCAAACACCCGTCTGATGTCACACTGAGGCCCCCATTACCTCTATATTTCAGTTATGTTATTTAGCTCACCTTTTGTTTTTGTTTTTTATTTAGCTCACCTTTTGTTTTTTTTTTTTTTTTTTTTTTTTTTTTTTTTTACAAATTTATACAAAATAAGTTTCTGTTTTTCGATTTTCAACTATTCAGCATGATGTTTTCTATTTTTGCTGGAGTCCAGGAAAATGGTTTCAGCAATAATTTGTGGTTCCTATTTGTTTGTTGAGCGAGAAAATGAATACAGTTGTTTTACTTTTTTTTTTCTTTTCTTTTTTGTAATAAGGAACATGTAAAGGATACATCATGCTAATTAAATTTCATTTCTAAATGCGAATGTAGTTTTGTCGTCTACTGCAGCCCCGGCCGCTCCTCAAGGTTGCTGAGGAAGTGGGAGCCAGATCCCTGCAGTCAACAGGTGAGGACGAGGTTTGGCTGCCATTGACACTCATGCGAAAGTCGCAATTTAACCTAACGGCATGATTCTTGACTATCAGAGAAAGCTGTAGAAACTTGTGAGAACATCCAGGCAGAGGGACCAGGATTGGAATCAGTAAATTTCTCTAGGTAAGAAGCACATGTCTTATAAAGACAGATTACTGCAATATATAACCATATCTGTCTGTATATTTATGTATATATGTGTATATGACACATTATATATAAATTGTGAAAATTTGAGATATAAAATTAAGATTAATTTGTGACTAAAAGGAAATCAAAACGTAATAAACACTGGGATATTTTATATTGGTTCCCACAATAAGTCGTGTCTTTACATAGCTATAAATAATGGAACTTCAGTGTGAGGTTTAATGTTATCCACTAGAGGGCGACATATTCAAGAGAAAACGCTCTTCGGCGTTAGGCGCTCGGCCCCTCTGAAATGGCGTCCTGATGAGATGGTGAACAAGTTATTCGGCTTGTCGCCAGCCGTCTAAACTATTTTAAAGGTGTTTTCTGTTTTTATTTCGTATTGTTAAAATTGTAAAACAGCAACAAGAAGCAGCAAACTACAAAAAGTGAGCGTATTTAACAGGAAGGTGGGTTTTTTTTGAATGACAAACAGCACAGGTAGACGGCCCAGTCACCTGCATGTACCAGCAGAGCAGACATAACAATGACGTACCGCGCCATCGCCAAACCAAACATTTATATGCGCTATGTTTACGCCTTTCACTTGTTCACCACCTGATGTGGCGAAAAGCACCATGGGTAGTGTAGTCTTTCGGTCGAGCCCGCTCACCGGTGGCGACTGCGGGGGCCGGGCAGCATACAATACACTTCCCACACCCCACTGCGTTGTTGTCAACGTCCCCATCTTGTGTCCGCTCATGAATATATATCAGACAGTATTTGCGTAGGAGGTCGGCCGACGTTCATTTCATATTCCAGTACAGTATTCCGGTCCAAATGGGGCGCACATCCACGTCTCGGCCCTGCGCTGTCCCTGTGCACCCTGCCTCCTTTCACTGAGTCGAATCCGCAAAATGTTTTTCCTCTTACTTTCGCTGGAGCAGCGACAGAGACTCTGACAGCGGCCGGACGGCGGGGAGTGAATGACTACTCGTGGGATAAGTCTGCCAAACCGCCCAGTCGGCGGACACGGATTCAGGCTTTTAAATGTAGCGACATAACCAAGTGAGCGCTGCTGTTTTTTCCAGTGAGGGACTTTTCATTGGCAGAGATGGAGAGTGTGCAGGCTCTCACTGACGGCGGCGCGACGGATGGAGGCGCGGCGAAGTTAATGAAGAAGCCCAACGGAGTGTCCGTCGCCCCCGGGACTCTCGTAGATGACGGCGGTGGACTTTCGGCACCCTCCCGCGTAGAGTCCACGAACGGGAATAGCCCCCATCATTCCTCCACTCCGGCAGGAGCCAGTGCGTCAAAACGAGCCGCTTCGTCTAATGGCCGGAGCTCGTCCAGCAACTCCAGCACCCTCCTGTTGAGACGGAGGCGCTTAAAGAGGAATCTCTCGGCCGCCGCAGCTGCAACCGCCGCCGCCTCAGCTGTCACTGCCGCCTGCGGCGCCAAGATGAACTCGGCCCTGTCTTCTGCGTCCCTCCACACTCGGAGTCTCGACAGGAAGACTCTGTTGAAGCAGCGGCAGAACATGCAGCTGCAGCCCGCCGATCGCGAGTGGGTGAGAGGCGATCTGCACCGGGGCTGCATACATATCCACGACAGACTGACGCCCTCGCATCCCAGGCCGGTGCTTTGCAAAATGGACACCACGGCCGGCGAGGTGGCGCTCCGCATGGGTAAAGTCAGCAGCAAGTCCACCTCTGTTGTGCGCATCTTTGGGAAAGAACATTCAAAGACGGAGCAAAATGGCAGTAGAGAGTACGGGTATGGTGAAAACGCATGTAAGGTGAGGGCAGACTCTTCCATGAAATGCAACCACAGGTCCCCCCTGGAGTCCACTGAGTTGAGGGACAATCCAAGCGACAGGTTGAGACTTCTTCTCATTGAGAATGCAGATGAGAGGACAAAGCAACAGGAGGTGGATGGAACACTTTTCACCCCTGATTCAGAGTCCCAGGACATCATCACCTGTTCGCTGTCAGACTTGAACTCCAACTCCAACTTGGAAACCCCCAATGATGATGACTCAGAGCACAGGAATGGTGTGGACAGCTATGGGCTGAATTCAGGCTCGGACGTGGAGAGCAGTGCGTTCGACGACCTGAGCTCTGGAGCCAGGCTGAGTGAGCACCGGGATTCCCTGAGTGATGACATGATCCTGGGCACTGAGGCTTCCATCCTCAGCCCCACTTTTGACAGCGCCACCGAAGGCCACGACATGTACGGCAGCTCTTCGGACGAGCTGGAGATGGACTGCCCGGTGTCCAGCGCCAGTATGGACGCCATCTCCCAACACCATGGCGGAGGGATCAACACTGTCACTGTCAATTACAAACAGTGCAGTCTGGAACTTTTGAACGACATGGTAAACAGCGTGGGGCCGGAAAGCAGACTGAGCCTCCACAGTCTGGGCAGCCTTCCAACCAGCAGCAGTGCGGGCTCACTGTCCACAGCCTGTTCTACAGGTAACACACCTGACATCCCTGATCCAGATTGTGGCCAAGCTCCTGCTCCTGCTCCTGAAGACCACAATGGAAATTCCCGTGATTCCAGCCCTACACTGTATATGCAGCTGCATGGTGAAGCTGTCAGAAGGCTAAGCCCTGATGATCGGCCTCTGCAGATCCAGAATGAATTTCTTTTTAAGCTTGGATTTAAGGATCCATGCAGAGTTCAAGAGGAAGGACTTAACACAGAAATTGGCTCCCTGTTACGATTTTATGCAGGTAAGTTGGATATCCGTACAGATGTCGCAAGTGTATTTTGACTATCGGACCAGAGTAGGTGCATTTGTGAGAAGTATGATTAATCATAAATAAAGGCAAAAATCCTAAAATGATTTTGTCCATTTCTACAGTATGCCATCCACTGGGGAGACTATGTCATTGCAGGGAAAAGGTAGAAAAATATATTTGTGGGCCGGATCATAATGTCAAAACGGCCCACATCTGGGCCCTGGGCCTTAGTTTGCCCAGGTATAAGATAGAGACATAGTCTCTCACCACTGTTTCAATTCCTCTTAAAGAAAAATAATAATATTTGAGAGCAACACTGGACATTTGCTGATTACTGTTGCATCGATTTAGAAGGGGTATCATTAAAGGTCCCCGCATTACCAGTAATGGTCTGATGGTGTGATGTCATGCGTGGTTGAGCAGTTCACTGGTCCGCATTGTCTCATCTTCTCCATCTCCTTCCCTGCCCGTTTGTTGTTGTTCTGGCCTTGACTGTATCATTCTGACCAGCAAACATCCATGACATTTTTTTATAACAGCCACCGCTGCGTATGGTGCTCAGACGGGGGCCCCTCACCAGCTATTGCCCCATTATCATCCTAATGAAAAAAGAATCATTCTAATGACAAAGGCTGAATGCCTTCGTGGTTGGATGGAGAGTGCTGGTGGGAGCAGGACGGCTGGGAAGACCATAAACCCCCTCTGTGGTTCAGTGAGTTGTGGTCATTGAGATGCTGCACACTGCCTGTCCCATTGGCGTCCAGTGTGGCCTCTGTCACAGTAACTAACTGCATGCCAAGCTGGTTTATCATGGCTCCCAAAGCTCAGGAAGCCCCCGTTTCCCTCCGCCACTCTGCCTTTATTTTTTTTTTTTCTATTGCTGTTGCTGCTGTGTGGGTGGAAAGATAATCTAGTTACAACAGAAGAAAAAAAAAAAACTTGTGGGTTTTGTCGTAAAAAAAAAAAAAGAGCAGCACCAAAAGCTAGTCTGTCACCGAGTAGCATCAGCTTCCTGTCCCGAGAGGCTGATGAACCACAGGTCACTCAATACAAAACCGAAATAGCTCCGTGTTTGTTCTGTTCACGTGCATGATCACATGTGACATCACATGCACCTTGGCAACAAAGTGTACTCCTGAAAATGTAGAGGATATCTTTTGTAGAAAGTAAAATCTTAACTCTTTTTAAAGTAGTAATTTCCGCAGTACCAGTATGGATTGATGTGCACTTAGAGGAAAATAATGAAATCCCTCACGCTGGTCCTGAGAGTGATGCCTCCAGATTCCATGTGAGATGGCTTAACGGAGGTCACCTGAGCCCTCACCCTGTAACTCCTCAGCCAATAACGGTCACGCTGAGCAGCCAGGGCTGCCGCATGCAGAAAGGCACAAATTCTCTTATTATGTGCTATAGTGAAAAGGACATTGCAGAACACAAATCCACAAAGGGATTCTCTGTGAAGGGAGAGTTGAGCTGGCACCCTTTCCGGCATGTCCGGCCTGTTGTTCTACCATATCCTTGCACTAACCAAGCAGGCCAGCTACCTCCTTTATAATACCAGGCATCTCTCCTGAGGAGAAGCTGAATAGAGAAGATGCCAGAGAAGGTGGGAATGGCGGCTCTGTGCCCAGGGTGATACGGTACCTCCACACGTTGAGCTAACTTTGAATAGTTGAGATAGGACCAGACTCAGCTGACTCGCTGGCTGTCTCCCAGGCACAGCTGCCATAACTGTAGACCCCAGTCACACTGAGGACCCGTTTGTCCGTGCGCCTGTGCAGCCACAGTGTCCTCTGGTAGAGGAAGTCCATTACTGAAGCCTTGTTTTATTGGTCCGTAAGCGCGCCACGCTGAGTTAACGGTAAACAAGATATTAAGTGCACATGCAGTCGATGAAAGGGACTGCTTCTCTTAATAATTGAAGGTGATGAGGCGTCAGCGCTAAAGCGCAATAAAAGAATCAGCGCGGTGATGATGTTGGTGCATCATGGGATATTTCTTTATGAACAGCCACCGTCTCATCGGACCCATTAGGAGTCTTACATTTGTTTAACTCTCGGGTAGTTTTTTTTTAATTGGAATTATAATTACCACTACAAACACATTATTTATAAGAACCAATTTGACAGTGGTGGCCTAGTGGTTAAGGAACTGGTCTGGGATCTGGAAGGTTTTAGGTTCAAATCCCCCAACTCCTGAGGTGCACTGAGTGTGGCACCACCGCCGAACACTGCTCCCCTGGTGCTCAAAGCTGCACACTGTTCACTTTGGTGATGGCATTTTGTTGTGTGCAGTGGTGGGAACTCTGCATTTTGCAAATAAAAAAATAGATAACTGCTTGGAATGTATAATTATCTTATAATAAGTATATATTTTTATTGTTTTTATTTATTATTGATGACAAGGATGGAAAACCTCATATCACTACTGACATTATAACAGCTACTTTAACTGTGTTGTACCTTTGTACTTGTTTTATTTTATTGTATTGTATTTTTATGCTCTGGTAACGTCCATTGCACTATCTGTCCGTCCAGGGAGTGGATCCCTCCCCTGTGGTTCTCCCTAAGGTTTCTACCGGTTTTCTTTTCCCTGTTAAAAGGGTTTTTTTTCCCCTCAGCAGTTTTTCCTTACCCTGGCTGAGGGTCTAAGGACAGAGGATGTTACCAACCCTGTAAAGCCCTTTGTGACAATTCTGATTTGTGAATGTGGGCTCTATAAATTAAATTTGATTGTTTGATTATATTGTAAATACTCTATACTATTAGTTACTCTGGAAGTGAATGTTATAGCTGCTTTAATGCACTGCAATATTTGAGTATTTTACTTTGAGTACGTTTAGGAATATCAGTAGGAAAGTAAAGTGGAAAATACTGTTGCTGGTCATTATGTGCAATGAGACACAATGCACTGACCAATGAGTCAGTGACCAATATTGCCAAATATTTGTGATTTCGATATTAATTATGAATGACATTTTTGTCACCGTATATTTTCCACCACTATAGGTGACATCATTAGTGCAACTGCATTAAAAAATAATCTTTACTCTTATGGTTAGAGACTGATTTCCACAAAAGTCACCGCTCTGCACAAAGACACAGACACACACACACAGAGACTTCTTCCTCTGTGGCCAGCTGCTCACATAGAAGTCACTTGTTATGCCTTAGGGTGCTTCATTATAAAGAGAAGGAGTTCTAAATAAGGCACTAACACCAACAATACTCTTTAATGAGTACATATTCTGTGTACATTCTGTTGCTGACTGGTCAAAAACACAATGGCTGCAATTACCTTGGTCCTCCACAGACTGAGCGTTGGCATGTTTTTCTAACTGTGGACACAGCAGTAATAATCCGAGGGTGTCGAGTACGGGTCAGAGCGGCGTTTACTCTTACAGTGACTTCACTTAATTCTTAGTCTTCTATTGTAAAGTGTCCCCTGACAGACTGGGTTGTTTTGGTGGAAAATAATGCCATCACCTGACAAGACTCAGGTGGAGGACATGAAGTTCTTCGACGGATCAAAGCGGTGCGGTAAATTATTCTGATTCATTAACTCACTCAGCTCCGCAAACACTCTTTTTACTGAATACTTTAGCAAATCCGCGGCTTATTTGTGAACTCCGCGGCGCCCACCCTTCAAACACTGCTATATTTGCTTTGCACTTCTTGTAAATCATCAGCGTCGGTGAAAGAGTTGACCTTGTTAATGACGGAAATTAATGGTCGCTGGTGCAAGTCGGCCTAGAAGCGCTCGATTTATTATTCTTTTCAGCTCCACGGACTCTTACAGCTTGGGATTCTTTGAAAAGAAGCCAGCCTCAATAACACTTTCAGAATGCTGCACCCACTTTTTAGGCCATGCCCATGTTGGTTCCAGCTTTTATTATTATTATTTTTTTTTATTATTGTTTTTTTTTTTTTTTGCCAGCAAGGTGAACTAAGCAGGGAGGTCAGCCGCTCGTCCAGAACTAATAAAAGCAAAGATGTGCAGTGAGTTGTAACAGATAATGGATGTCGCTGGTGCAAGTCGGCCTAGAAGCGCTCGATTTATTATTCTTTTCAGCTCCACGGACTCTTACAGCTTGGGATTCTTTGAAAAGAAGCCAGCCTCAATAACACTTTCAGAATGCTGCACCCACTTTTTAGGCCATGCCCATGTTGGTTCCAGCTTTTATTATTATTATTTTTTTTTTTTTTTGCCAGCAAGGTAAACTAAGCAGGGAGGTCAGCCGCTCGTCCAGAACTAATAAAAGCAGAGATGTGCAGTGAGTTGTAACAGATAATGGATTCACTTTTACATAGAAATCCAGTATATGCAGCTCTGATCTATATTGTTGTATAGTTCTGTAATGCGGTGCTCCATAATTTGATATATTTATCAATTTTCTACTCGTTTCCTCAACCCTTGTGTGTATTATTAATTTATAGTGTCATTTAGCTCATTTTTTGTTAAATGTAAAATATCACTCATCTCTTGTTGGCGTCCCAAAATTCAGTGTCATGCACATTTTAGACAAGAACAGGCTTATTAACTATAGGCAGTAGCAAAAGCACAAGCTTTTTACCAATTTACGGTGGCAAAATTTCTACCTCTTGGAAACTTCACCTGATTTTTATATTACTACAGATTATAACAAAGAAAATACATGTAACTGTAAAATATATGTTCCCTCCATATTAAAAGCATTGTATGGGAAACAACCTGACAGGAATTGACTGTTGAAACATGTCAAGGTAAAAGACACCTGTTTTGACGACTTTCACAATCGAGACATGTTTCAGCTCCCATTTTACTGTCATTGTCTGCTGTTAATGTCATGTGACCAAGGGGAAAAAAAAAACAACTCTTGATTCTACTAGTTAGATAAGGAAGAATAAAATGATTTCAATAGATGGACCTAGTTTATATTTCAGTGGCAAAACTCTAAATATATTTATCCCTACATTAACCTATGACATATGTTATACTGTGTGACTCAATACCTATATTATTCTCACTTTACTTTTATGTTATTGCTTAGGATCTACCGGCATTCCTTTGGAGATCTACTGGTAGATCCTGATCTATCAACCTCTAACCTAAGACATATTAAAGAAATAACCTTATTTAACTTTATTTATACTTCTGTGCCTCAGCTTTATCTGTTGCATCTAAGATTTGTCAAAAAAAAGGCTCTGCTTCTGTGTCTGGACACAAATAGTGAACAAAAACCCCCTACAGAGCCTTAGCTCAAGGTGGTGACATTCTGAGCTCAGAAATAGTCCAAGGAGGAGGACGCTGCTGACGTGATGACTGTCACGGCTCTGCGAGGTTTAAAGGCTTAATGAAGCTATCTCCAGCAGGGCTCTGTGCCTGGTTATGAGCGGAGAGTCACTCTCGCCTCTAATGTCTCAGCCTTGTCGCTGTCATCGTGGAGTCAGCTCGCCAGATTGCCCAAAATACGATTTCCTGCATTTCTATAAAATCCATTCTATTTATTCATTTTTTTTTTTACAAGAACAGCTGCTTGTTTTTTTCTCAGGGAAAATACGACATATACGGTATTGCAGTTTGTTTTGCAAAACCAACAGAAAAAAAAAACCGAAAACATAAATGGAGTCGTATTGTATCGTCCGTCGCAATTCTTAACGTTAAGTTTCAATCTAAAGACAATGACTTTAGCGCAGCTGAAAGGACTCCATTCACATGAAGGATCAGCCGCCTCATTTCTCACATCCGCTGAATGTTCTCGCCTGTTAACTAATGGTCTCTCAATGGCCTGTTGCCAAGTCATTATGTAATAATGTCATCAGGTTTCACACATTCCAGAACTTCAATCCTTCCTGCTTCCACTCTGTCTTTGTTTTTGTTTTTTTTTTGCTTTTACAGAACATTAAATTAAAGCGATGGATCCCTTTAGCTATGGGAACTGTTTTATTCAGTTTGGTCTCTTCCCCCTTGTGTCTTCTTCCTTCCCTCCTTCCATCAGTTTCTCTCATGATGGATTCTCCTCCCCTACCGTCCTCAGATCCTCTCCTCCCTCTCACGATTTCCATTTATTTTGTGATATATCTCTATCCTTTCATAGCTTGCTTTTTATTCCAATAACACCCCGTTCCTTTTCATTCTTATTAAAAATAAATACAGTATCAGAAAACTAAATAAAAAGCAAAACCCGAGGTAGTTATTCTTGCAGTGCCATTCACATGAAAGCAGCCACTCTTCCTGCGTGCCTTGTTCCTGGTGAACTAATTGACGAGATAGCAGCGGTATGTGATTGGAATTCTCATCGCTCTCTCATGGCTGAAGAGTTTCATACTGATTTGTCATTCCTGTCTGGTTGCCAACACAGTGTGCATCAGGGAATGGTGAAGGGAAAGCTCCAGAAAGGACAGGGGGTTATTCCTGCCCGGTGGGAGCAGCGTGACCTCACAGCTGTCCGTCAAAATGTCTTGGCAGAATCCTACCCAGAAACGAAGGAGGGTAAAGTAGTTCAAAGACGGCGGCGAAGAAACAGTTTCCAACTTTCAGCGGAGGTCACGGAAGGGCCTTACTGTCGCCAGGGCTAAGCTCCAGACCTTACCCTGAACACATGCACCGGGGAGGGGGGAGAGGGGAGTCCGAGGTGGGCCAGCAGGAGTTCCACTTTCCACAGCTTTGATCAGCACCAGCGTGCCATAACACCAAACAACGTCTGACACTTTCAGCATTAAATAAGAGCAAAAAAAAATTCTGACTGTGTCTGACGCCAGTCTGCCTGCGAGTGCAGAGGACACAACTGTGTCAACTTGTGGACGGCAGAGTTGAACATACCAACGCTCCAGTGGCGCTGACACTGATTTGTTTAACAAAGGCTTCCAACGTGGCTGCTTCACTTTTGTTTTTCAAGGGTTCGCAACGCACAGACACAAAAGCACCTTTCCAGCCGATCCCAAAATCTGCTTTCACCGACCTTCTCGACACGCGGTAATAAATGGGCGTTGTGCACGCGGTGTTGTGTGAATGGAATTTGGAGCGTAACCATATTGTCCTAGAATCTTTCTTTGTGCCATGCCGAGAGAGAGAGAGAGTGTGTGGGAGAGAGAGAAGGAGAGGGTGTGTTTGGGTGGAGCTCATCTGGTTTCTATGGACTCTGCACTAATAGGAGGGGGCAGAGTTGTTGATATTAACGACCCAGTTTAAAGTTCATCCCTTAAAATGCTGAAGCAGGAGAGTAAATACTTCCTCATTGGTGTGTGTGCAGATTTGAAAGGTGAAGGGATTTAGAGCCAGGCCTGGGTCAGAGCCCATGTTGAACTCTAAAGGCTTGAGTTGCAATATAGAAATTTGATTTAGTATAATCAGGAACTACATTTATAGGACCCCAAAAAATAGTGTTTCTGGTAACATGGAAAAAAAATAATATAGTGTTGGAAAAACAAAGCAAACTCAAAGGTGATCTCTACATTTATCATCGAAGTTAACAGTGGGCAACTTGGAGCGTCCAGGGAACTGTTTGTGGGGACGATCCCATGCTCAGTAGTAACCTGGCAGCTGGTGAATTCAAACCAGGACCCCTCCAGGCCCAAGTCTGGTTCCTTAACCAATAACCACACAGTTCACAGGTGGTACTAAAGTTTGACTCAGGATCAGAAAGATTGAGTATTTGCGTGAACTAAGATAAATGATGAGCAAAGTATTGAATAAAGGTGAAATGCTTTAAGACTCTTTGAGAACATTTTTTGGGAAATGTTGGCTTTGAAAGTAATAGATAGAAGGATAACGATAAAATTTATTAACAGTATCATTTGGACAAGTTTGCCGGGACAGATTAAAACGCCATCCGGAGAAGTATCTTGCTCCATTGGTCCAGTGCAAGGATGCTGAGCTGAGAATTTGGACCAAATGATTGATTGTGTCCAAATTCCTCTGTCCCATACTCCATTAATGGGACAGAAGTCAATTTTTTTCCTTTTTTATCCTGTCAAATATGTCTTTTTTTTAACCCATCCTTGTATTCCGGGTATTCCCTGTAACGCACTTCCAGTCCGAGTCATCACATGTCCCGTGCAGCACATTTGCCGGTACCAACAATGACCTGTGGTCATTTCTGGATTGATTTGTTTTGTCCAAATTTGTCCAGATTGGATTATTTTGTCCAAATTCTTCTGTCCCATACTCCATTAATGTCTATTTTTTTTCCTTTTTTATCCTGTCAAATCTGTCTTTTTTGAACCCATCCTTGTATTCCGGGTATTCCCTGTAAAGCACTTCCAGTCCGAGTCTTCACGTGTCCCGTGCAGTACACTTGCCGCTACCAACAATGCTGAGGTTTTATCTTCCCTACCAGGAAGTAACTCTCACCTCTGCAATTTGTTGTGCTCACATGTCTCAGACAATCGCACAGTCCTGGTTACTGTTTCATTTGCAGTCCCACACTTTTCCGCTTGGCTTTTATTAAACTCCACTTGGCCGGCGTCCCATATTGGCTCCCTCTACTTCCCAGTTCCTCCGGTTTAATACTTCCCTTTTTGTAATTCTCTCTGTATCCTTTTTCTCTTTCACACACAACCACTGCCCTTGCACCCTCCTCCTCCTCCTCCTCCTCCACTCCTGTCCTCTCTCCTCTCTTGGTGCCACTGTGTTCACATGGCCCCAGCATGTGACATGAAGCCAAGCCAAAACACCCCGGATGCCCACTTCGACCCTCCACTGTTCCAGACCTTGTTAAATTTTAAACAAAACAAAGGCCAAGGAAAGGGGGGAGAGAGTGAACGGAGGGTGAGGAGAGGAAGTAAGGACTGAGCATGAACAGGCGGGGGAATGTGCACGGCTGTCCTGTCTCGGTGCATCATCAGGAGAGCCGTCCTTTAATATAAATCTCTAGTGTGTGGAGCAGTCTCCCAGTCGCTCTTTTCTGTCAGTATTGAACAAAGGTAATTGTAGCTGAGGAGCTGATCTGGAATCAGATTACTTTGTTGATTGTGTCCTTTAGATTCCCAGGCCTTTATCTGGTACTGACACAGGGTTTGTTTTAATGCAACAAAAATTTCATTCCAACGTCTTTGGAGGCTATGACCAGGCAGTAACAAAGGATTAAATATTGTGATTCACACCACAGCGCACAACAGAATTTGGACTCTGCCTTTAACACAGTGCTTCTCAAAATGTGGGGCGGGCCCCCTTGGGAGGACACGGTGCGATGCTGAGGGGGGCGCGTGGGATTATGCTTTTTTTCCGCCGTACTACAATAAAGTGTAATTACACATCCTTGTAAGTTGAACTATATCTCTTTCTTTTTGTTTTCTTTATGTTAACAAGGATACGATGTTATGCAGAGGTGTAGCTAGAACTATTTTATAGACAAATGCTATTATTTATAGTTGCGGCAGAGAGTGGGTATTGTTTTCTTCTTGCTATGGGGGTCGTAACAGAAAATAGTTGAAAAGCACTGATGTAACCCTTCGCCAAAGTGAGCAGTGGCCAGTTTTTGAGCGCCCAGGGAGCAGTGAGTGGGGACAATAAAATGCATAGGGCGGTAGGGGGATTCGAACTGGTGACCTTGCGGACCCAAGTCTGCTTCCTTAACCACTAGCCCACCAACTTCCCCAAATTATCTGTATAGAATATCTGTCGTCTAATACAGCAGATCTCTGTCTTTCCCTTCTTTAACAATTGAGTGATGACTTAATTTATTTCAGTCAATTACGCAAAGATTCCTGCTGCCACCACAAACATCGCTTACATTCCCTGACATAATAAAGCATAAACACTAAGACAACATTGCAGCAATAATATTCTTTGAAAGTGACATTAACTTACACTAGCATTGCAAAGTGTTGTGCAAATATTTGAGGCAACTCAGTATGATGCAGAATATTAAATTTTTTGTTCATTTTTTAGTATATAGCAGGCATGAGCAAAGGCCCAGGGACCTGATGCGGCCCGTGAAACGTCAATTGTTTTTTTTACTGTGGTTATACTGTACTGTATACTACTTCCCTGCAATATCCACAATCCATATAGATGGTGTAGAGATGGCTGAATGCATTTAGTATTTTAGCCTTCGTCAATTAGCTTAGGTAAAAAGCATGAACACGCTGTCTATCTATTTTTATCCTGGCCCATCCCAAGTCCAATTCCTACAAGTCCAAGGAATTGTAGCCCATGAGTCAAAAAGTTGTTGCTCATGTTTGTTGTTGTCAATTGTAAAAGTTGCAAAGTTACAGTTACAAAACTATTTAACCTTGGCCACGACCTGGATTGGATAGCTGAGAATCTTCATCGATATCCTGGTTTATCTGTGATGGCTCCTTTGTTTGCTGTCAGCATGCAAGAAAGTACTGCCGCTGAGTGCTGTTCAGGAGAACAGTAATACCATCAGCTGACATCAGGGGTTGTCCACTGTCTTGGCGTTCCTGCTGCAGCTTCGCCGAATTATTAAAGGCATTGTTCTGAGAGGAACAGGATTAAAACAGGGACGACATAAAATATTCCTGTCTGTCGGAATGCTGCCTGATGTGGCTGTTAGGGATTGTAATAATCTTAGTAAGTGACAATGTAGCTGAGGAGAGGGAAAAGCTGTATATAACGGACATTACAAAAAGATGGTGTTGAATTTCAGCTGCTGACATGGAGGTGAGACAAAGTTTCTGATACCCCCAAAAGTTCATTGTACTTGGGGTATTTGCATAGACTTCATGTTCCTTCCATGCATGCAGTCTGATTTGTTTTGCAGCTCCAGCGGTCTGTCAGATTTCCCTAAAGAGGATTTATGGCGGCGCTATTCAGATGGGAGCAACTATTGGCTGAAGAAATTGAATGTGTCAAGCTTTGACTTTAATGCGTCCCTATTTCTTTCTGTCAGTGGCAGGCATTATTAATGGAGTCGTACAAATGAGCGGCGGGGAAACCCAGGGTTACAAACAGAGGGGAGTGTCTGCCAGATAATTAATCACTGACACACAATCGCACATGTTTAAAGTCATGTCTGTGCACTCGACAACAATCGAGTCCAACCTTCGTTTGCCGCACCGACTCGCCAATTAGTGTCCTCGTCTCAGACCCGTAGCCCCGGCATCGGAGAGAGGTGTCATCAGACAGTTCCCGTGTCGCCGCTGCCCCCTCGTCCCCTGGCTCATGTATTTCACCTTCTCCTGATGATGCACTCCCCCCGGGGCCTTGGGGGAGGAGGAGATGGAGGGAGTGGGGGGTTTGAGTGCTTCAACCTTGTCCACCTCTGTGCCTGTGAAGAGGGCTTATTGTACAGGTGCTTGTGCTGTGACAATAGCTCACTTTCTTCTATTTCCCATGCTCTTTTGAAGCCCCAATCACAGCACCAGGCTCTGCTCTTTATCAAAGCTGCATCGGCCAATAGAGAGACAGCCCGCCGGTGGGTAATTGCCATTAGCACCTCGTGAGTGACAGAATGTGGAGGCTGAGGTGACACCGTGACATTAATGATGAGCAGCCGGTTTCCCAAAGCTCAGAGTAAATCACGTTTGTTCGAGAAACACGGAACGGACAGGACGTTAAAAAAAAATAAAAATCATACGTTGAAATATCTTGAGGTGTCCCTCGTTGTTTGGTGAGACCATTAAACGGTTCAATCGTAAACGCCTTCAAGCAGCTCTTGGTATTTAAGCAGGTTAAACAGAACATATTGCATTCACCCAGGACAAAAACAACTTGTTTTCGTGGCTCGGCTTATGTGAGTGGTGCCACATCATCATTTTCCACAAAACTAAAGAAAACAGCAGATGAGGTCATCTTGGTTACGCGGGTTTAGCTCATGTCACTCCACTTTTTTTTTTAGAAGAAACCAGAATATTCATAACCTTAAAGAAAACCTATGTATTACATGGATGTTTGACCTAAAGGTCTATTAAAATATTGTGGTTACGTTCGTTTCCTCTTATTTTCATTGTAATTCAGTTGATTTTTTTTTTTCTTTTTCGAAGGGAAAATTAATGAGCTGCACTTTGCAGCCCATGACTTATCTATGTCCCATATGTTATGACCTCGGGGTCATTACTGCATGTCATAATGGACCTCGTACAGAGGGATGTAAGGACATGTTACAATATGAAGGACAGAATCCATCTATATGTTGTCATACATGTCTTATTTACTACAAAATTTATTTTTTTACTTCACACTTTTAAGTACAAGCAGCATTTTTTTTCCTCGCCTTCGTGTACTCAAGTATCTGGACAGTCCTGGTTTTCTGCTGGTCTGAGATCTGCACAAGTGAACGAGGGCGCTGCATCATTCATGAGTATGTGCCATTTTACGCTTGGGCAGCAGTGACCTGTAGTTGTCAGCACTGTATCCTTGAATGTGATGGCGCAAACTGTGGTGCTGACACACTGCAGGGACCGCTGGAGTGTGGAGCACCGTGGGTCGGAGCCCGGGGTGTGGGCTAGTCTGTGTGACCCATAAGAGGAAGCTGAGAATGCTGATGAGGACGGAAATAATAATGCGGTCATCTCTATGAGTTCTGTTTTTTTTTTTGTTTTTTTTTTACTATTTATTAGTTTTCGGAGTTACAGAAGCAAAGAGACGAATGTAATGGACATTTTTGTGCCTCGGGTTCCCAATTATCTTAAAATAGCCACAGCTAAGGGTTTTTGAGTGTGAGAAGTTGGAGGTTGTTTCATACAGTCAGTAATTTTAATAATATCCAGCTTGAACTTTCAGACATTTAGCTCAAAACCAGACGTCTACAGACAGGAAAAAAAAACTTTAGTACTGCTTAAAAGTGTAGTATATTCTGACAGACTCGTGATACTGCAGTGTTTTTGCCCCACTACTGTAAATGCCCCGATGTCAGGGGCTAAAAGGGGAAGCTCCAAATCCTCATTAGGGCTGTCATCTAATATTGTAGCCTTAAATAATTTCTTGAACATTTTTAATTATCATTATTAAAAGAAAGTTGTTTCATTTCTGGGTGGTATCACCCAACCGAATGACACGTCTGTAGGAAAAACGTATCCTAATTAAGAAAGAAGACTAATTACGCAGAGACATTTTTGCCAAAATCAAATGAGCTAAACTTGTATAAAGACCCAGTCCACAATTCTTTGAATCGTTTGTTTTGATCTTCACAGGAATACTTTTAAAGAATATTGAACTGCAGATGACAGAGGGATGTAGTTTTAAAACCCAAATGCGCACAAAACACTGTGTATGCCAGGAATGGGCAAACTAAGGCCTGGGGGCCCAGATGTGGCCCGTTCATCATTGTAATCCGGGAGTCTTGTAACTGTACTTCTGCCTTTTTCCTGCAATGTCCATGTTTTCCCAATACTATAGCTTTCATACATGGATAATGTAATTTATCTGCTGACTTGGTTTCATGTCTTACTGATTGCAGCCCCCAAGTCAAAAGACTTGTCCATGTCTGGTCTAAACAGACCTTTTAGACCACTTTTTTTTAAAACTAAGAGCCACCTGTGGGACACTTACTAATACAAAGAGCTACTTGTTTGTTGCTGATTTACCAAACAATGAAATAACAAATAAATTCTGGGACATATAGTGACCACTACGCTGACCCTCATGAGAATTAGACCCATTGGAATATCATTGAAAGCATAACCTCTGCTCAAAAGACACAGGAACAGAACATTTGACCCTTTTTTTGACTGGTTTGTTTTATGGACTTTAGGTAGACCTTTGGGGTCTAACCAGGGTCCCCGGGGACCAGGTTGGTAACCCTTCTTCTAGATATAAATAGTAATATGCATGGAAAGACAAGGTACAGCAGATTGGATTTTACAGCTGTTATAGGAAACAGAATAACATCAAACACTACGCCAGAGGTCGGGATAAAAATAAACTGGAAAAAAAAAATCTTCATCTGATCCGGAATCAGATCAGTGTTCAACCCTGCGCTCCAGCGAAATGAATGTGAATTCACTGCCCAGTTTGCAACTAGAAGACAGTAGTCGTCAGCATCACGTGGTAAAAATAGTAAGGAAAAACAAATTGCTTTTACTTTTTAATGGGTGCTAGTGTCAAGGGATGCTCAGTGATTGGGTGAGCTTGTGTGCAAATGAGAGCGGTGTTGCTACTCGGCTACTGCTGATAGGATTGCTCACTGAGGCCAAAAATGAATCAGTCTGAGAGGAATTCCGATCCTGATTAGCCTTAGGACCCAGCACCGGGAAAACAGGGGCCACATTACATGTAGTCTGGGAGACTAGTACCTATGTTGCACTTAAATTATGGCGTATACTCAGGAGTTTTTGGCCATGGGCTGAAAGCACTGAAGAAAAGCAATTAACAGCATTTATGCTGTCAGCGGATGCTTTGCCCTTTGCTATTTTTATTCCCTTTGCCTCTGTGAAGTGTGAAAGTCCAATTTATATGCTGATTATGTATTTTTTGTTCTTTAATGAAATGGCATTACGCTATTTAACTCCAGTTTAGTACAAGAGGCAATAAGTGTTATTGCTTTGGTAAAATTTCAGACAAACAACCCTAACCTGAGGGACATGGATCAGAGATTAAACCTATAGTTTTTGGTTTTATATACAGTCAATATCACATTTATATATTTGCAACCGTGCATAAACTGAAAATTAAGTTGTTTGGAGAAAAAGCTAGAGAAGCCGGATTGAGACATGTTCAGAGGAGGGACAGTGGAAACAATGGTAGAAGAATGATCCTAGAGATGGAGCTACCAGGTAGGAGACAAAGAGGAGATTGATGGATGCAGTGAGGGAGGACATGGAGGTAGTTGGAGTCAGAGTAGAAGATACAGAGGACAGGGGGAGACGGAAAACATTGATTGGTTGCGACAACCCCTGAAAAAAAGGACAAAAAAAAATTTGAAGAATATGAGAAAATGACTTCAACAAACTAAATTTGATGACATGCTAGGCTAAAAGGCTTTAAGCATTTTCTACGCTATCTATTGGGTAAATGATGGCATTGCCGCAAAACGGCACCAGGATAATTCTAATATAAACTAATTGTATCATTTTGACAAGTTTCGTGGACTATGTTAAATTGCCAATTGGGCCACATCAGGCCCCTAAGCCCTAGTTTTCACACACCTGCTTTAAACATTAGCAATGTAAAGATACTGTATATTACATTTTTTAAATGAAATATTGAGTTAATAGGACGCAGACAAGATCTCATTACCATTTTTATCTATATTGTTATTTTCTGACGGTGATAATAATCACGCCTGTAGAGTCTATAATAATCTGACTGGGTTAATGTTTAGATGGAACTCAAGATTAAAAATTAACTTCATCAAATCAAATAACCCTAATAAACATAATCAGGGGTTAATGTGCATGTAGTTGTAAACATGTTGTTGGATTAATAGCTATTTGTGTGTTTACTTGCTGCATGTTATTGCGTAAACAACCACGATTTGACTGTTTCGTTATAAAATGGGGAAAATAAGGGTCCAATGAAGTCGTTGGATTCAATTGAGGATGATTTGAATGAGTTTCTGCTTTCTTTCCTGTAAAATGAGAATATGATTTGATACCAACCGCGGCATTGTGAAACTAATCTGTCCGATATATCAATGCAATCTGAAATCATCCCAGTTCTGGTAGGATTAAAGCAAAGGACATTGGACGACAGCTGGAGATATACATAGAAACCTGATGTTATAGAGGAAAATGTAAGACCTGTGATTAACGCTAAGACCTTCATTCCTTCCCTGCTGGAGCAGAGAAGAAAATACACACAGTAAAAAAAAAACCTGGCTGGTAATAATCTCTGTGTGTGAGAGGAAGAGAGAGACACATTACATAACTGGGCACAATGGCTCTCCTGCCAATTTACTATCACACTGACTGCACTGTTCACACGTGTGCCGACTTGCTTTATGTTTTCTGTGGAAATGCAGCAATGCATTTTATTCTCACGCATCCTCGACCTGTCAGTGATTCATTACGTCCCGACAGTGAATCGCCGTCCCCTTCCACCCCAGTGATCGCATTTATCATGCATTTTATGTCCATCTCCCACAGCAGAATTACATAAACACCCTGGGTTTGATGGGAAATAATTCAGGCCTTTTTTGCTCGCTGTGGGGGGAAAAAAATCTCCGTGGCCTAGTGGAGATTATGGTCCATGTCTGAATTTAATTTTATAAGGTAATTTGGTTAAATATGATTTAGTGAATTCCAACCTGTGACATTCTCTACCTTCATTGAGCAAAGGAAGAAGAAAAAAAAAAGCTGATGAGGACAGCAAAAAAAACACACACCACACAACAGCTGTGGTGTTTTGGCAACCAAGGCCAAGTCTTAAAGCCTTTGTTTATGTGACAGATTTGTCAGTCGTCAAAGGCTGAAAACCTTTTCACACAGTAAGTGTAGATTCTGGAAAATTCGGTTTGTTCTTCTAAAAGGAAAATGTGTGCATTGCAGGGAAACACAGATGTATAATCACAATAAAAGCCAATGATTTGGCCAAGGTTGGTGGGCCTGGTTGAATAAAAGTCAATGGACCACATCTGGTCCCCGGGCCTTAGATTGTCCATGCCGGTTATAAACCAGTGTTTTTTGGGAGGAAAATAACTGAAAGTAACCAACCATCTGGCCACATGGTATCACGTACACAAATTACCAGCAGTTGCCACTTAATCTGGTTCACTCTATTTATTCCAGCAGTGAGGAAATCATAAACGCACTGTGAGGATAGATAGGGTGGAGGAGAACTCATAAAGGCTGGAGCTCATTATGGTCAATGAGGTTTGTAATCTGTTCATTAATACAGTATACTTACCGCTAATGGAAGTAGGTAATGGGAAGGCAGCAGTTGTGGTGCAGTGGGCTGAATGGGTCATTCTCGGACCAGGACGTGCAGGTGGTGCTGGACCAAATTCCATCACTCCCAGGGTATCATCGCAGGGTTGTTGACAGATGGGTGACATTCCGAGAGTGAAATATTTTACTACTCCTTCTGGTCCAACCTTATGTTGCATCATCTTCTCCTTTTGGCTAGTGCCTTATTTAAGGGTTGCCACGGCGAGTCAGTAATTCCCATCTCCCCCTTGTCCTCTGTATCTTGTCCTCCCTCACTGCGTCCATCAATCTCCTCTTTGTCTCCTACCTGGTAGCTCCATCTCTAAGATCATTCTACTATCAATATATCCACGGTCCCTCCTCTGAACATGTCCCAATCTGGCTTCTCTAGCTTTTTCTCCAAACTTTCCCGTCTGTGTTGTAGCCTTATGTTGTGTATTACTTGTAATAATATTCTGAGCACGTACCTGACAGTGACAGTTTTTGCTGCAGCCTAATTCCTCTGACAAAAATTAGATCAATACAATCTAGATTTGACCAAGATTATGTTTCCGTTGCATCGACTGTACTATACTATACTGTACTGTACTGTACTGTACTCACTGACCTGGAACATCAGGATGAAGTGTCAAACGAGGAAAAAGTTGGTGAGCTGAAGTAACACTTCAGATGTTTATTAGAGCTTGAGTTTTCAGTTGTTTGGTTGAACGATCATTACTAATAAGGAGGGGAAAGAAAAAAAAAAACCTTTAACCATCCTTTTGTTCCTGACTGCAACCTAAAACGGTGCGTCTGTAGTCCTAATTCTGTCAGGCCAAGATAATGTGGTGTCTGTCTGATGGTTTGGTGGTTTGTCTGTTTATTGTCACTCTGAATGCAAAGATACACAGCTGAGCCAGATTAGATTTGCCTGCTCTGCTGCACTGTATCTGCAGTAGAGTAACACGATATCCTCATGCAGAAAACTGTCCGTGCATCCAGGTATTTATCTGTATGTACTTTGTCCATTTTGCTCATATATCCTTGTTTTCTGCTACATGATATGCTGACAGCGAGATCTCTTTCAGATCTATATGACTGTACTGGTAATATCAGAAGGTAAAGATCATTTTCAAGTGGATTACTCATTCTGAATATCCGATAACAGACCATACAGTAGTTTTTCCTTGTAGATGAATGCACCGTGTCAACAGCGGTGGCCTAGTGGTTAAGGAAGCAGGCTTGGTTCTGCAAGGCTTAAGGTTCGAATCCACCAACCAGCTGCCAGGTTGCCACTGAGGTGCTCAAAGCATAGCACCGTTCCGACCCACCTAACTTCTCATGGGCTCACCACCTACAGGAAGGCTCACAATATGGTGCAATATAATTCGGGTGGTGCTAGCTGCCCTTGCGACCCGGCAATGGACAAGCAGAAGAAGATGAATGACTGAGCACCGTCAGTGTCCCAAACCATGTGCAGTCGATTGGAGTGACATGAATTGGACACATTTCATTCATTCATCTTCTTCTGCTTGTCCGTTGCCAGGTCACAGGGGCAGCTGGCACATTGCATCATATTGTGAGTGTGCAAATTAAGCGTTTCGGATCGGTTTGGATCGAACTGAACCGAATCGGATTGAACTGGATCGATCGTTTAATATTTTTTTATGATTCGTTCTTGAATCGGATCGTAGCCTGTGAATCGAGATATGAATCGGATCGTTATGTGAGTGAATCGTCACATCCCTAATATACACTATATATATTAGGGGTGTGCAAATTAAACAGTTTGGATCGAGCCGATCTGAAACGGATCGAACTGGATCGATCGTTTAATATTTTTATGAATCGTTTCTGAATCGGATCGTAGCCTGTGAATCGAGATATGAATCGGATCGTTATGCGAGTGAATCGTTACACCCCTAATATTTATATTTACTTAATAAATGTAAAGTACTATCCTATGCTGCACTTCCCCTTTTTTTTAGCGTTTCAACATCATTTACAATGTTTTTTGAGCAAATGTTCAGTAGGAACACCAGGCACCAACTTTTCTGATAACGTCGCTGCCCGTTTGTTATTTTCTGCACACTTACTCACTGGCAGGCTAAATAATTCATAAAGAAAGCTCTGTTTACTTTCCCATACCCTCACCATAACACTGTGATTTATATCAATGCATGTGATGTATTTACACAAACACACAGTTCGCAGTAAACCCACGGGCAGTCTTGTCCACCGTGACTACACTCGCAGTCACTCACACACACACACACACACAAGCAGGTGAAAACACTCCCCCGAGACTTGGTGTGTGTGTGTATTTGGATGCATTTGGATCTGTGAGCTTTTTTTTTTTTTTTCCCCAATGTAACGTTTCGTAACACACACTCATTACATAACAGCAGCAGCAGCAGGGCTGCCTGGGAGAGCTCGTCGCTCCCATCCAGGGCATGAGAAGATGTGTATAAGAGACAGATCTGAAACGGATCGAACTGGATCGATCGTTTAATATTTTTATGAATCGTTTCTGAATCGGATCGTAGCCTGTGAATCGAGATATGAATCGGATCGTTATGCGAGTGAATCGTTACACCCCTAATATTTATATTTACTTAATAAATGTAAAGTACTATCCTATGCTGCACTTCCCCTTTTTTTTAGCGTTTCAACATCATTTACAATGTTTTTTGAGCAAATGTTCAGTAGGAACACCAGGCACCAACTTTTCTGATAACGTCGCTGCCCGTTTGTTATTTTCTGCACACTTACTCACTGGCAGGCTAAATAATTCATAAAGAAAGCTCTGTTTACTTTCCCATACCCTCACCATAACACTGTGATTTATATCAATGCATGTGATGTATTTACACAAACACACAGTTCGCAGAAAACCCACGGGCAGTCTTGTCCACCGTGACTACACTCGCAGTCACTCACACACACACACACACACACACACAAGCAGGTGAAAACACTCCCCCGAGACTTGGTGTGTGTGTGTATTTGGATGCATTTGGATCTGTGAGCTTTTTTTTTTTTCCCCCCAATGTAACGTTTCGTAACACACACTCATTACATAACAGCAGCAGCAGCAGGGCTGCCTGGGAGACGAGAAGGGGAGAGGGGAAGGGGACCACACATCCATGTACGTCATCTTCCACTAACGGGGGGACGGAGGGGGGAATGTCTTCATTTATCACACATTCTGCATCCAGATCTATCATAATGCAACTCTCTCCTGGTTGTCTGCTGCCGACGACCTCTATTTTTAGGCAGATATTGATTGAATGACATGATGATGTGTGTTCACATTACAGCGGGGAGTGTGAAGGATGGCGCCGCTGTTGGAAATGCTGTTATGTCTTTCACTTAAGGGGACATAAATCATTTGTTTAAAAATTCATAGCTGCACAGCATGATTTATTAACCTCTTATGGGCCCTTTCCCCATTGTGGCCCCTCGAATCCTGACTTAGAAATGACTTGAATGATTGAATAAATACGTATATTTTTGCCTCTGTTACTGTCAAGGCTCATAAACACAAATTTGCACATTTGAGTGACAGAACTGGGCTTTATGACCACAGGGAATGGGATATTTCTTATAGTTTGTTCTGCATTTAGTCATATTGGGAATTTAAATTGACTTTAAAAGTTAGTCATTTTTATGTTATAATATTAAAATTTAAAAAAGCCATAGGAGTGGAACAGTCAAGGAAAATTTATTAGACCAACCTTATTTTCCTCTTCATTTTAATGCCTACCTTTAATGTACATAACCTGATAATATGATGAGGAATACATGGAATGCCTAAAAACACAGTTTTTTGCAGTACAAAGCCAGAGCTGTTGATGTAAATATGATTTTTGACAATAAAAACATGGCTAGATATCAGCTCTTATGTTAAAGTCTTGTGATTTTCTTTTGTTTTTGTAATTATATATGTCCAAACAAATGTACCTTGACTAGGATGGACAGGAAGGTTTGGAGAAAAAGCTAGAGAAGACAGATTAAGATGCTTTGGACATGTTCAGAGGAGGGACAGTGGTTATATTGGTAGAAGAATGATCCTAGAGATGGAGCTACCAGGTAGGAGACAAAGAGGAGATGAGTGAGGGAGGACATGGAGGTAGTTGGAGTAAGAGTAGAAGATACAGAGGACAGGGGGAGATGGAAATTGTTGACTCGCAGGAAGAGAAGAAGGTATCAGCCATTAAAGTGACCAACAAATTGAAAAAGAAAAACACTTTTTTTGTCCATGACTGTAGTCCTTTGTCAAAGATTTTGTCAAGACCCCATTTTCTGAAACAAAAAACTCAGGTTGTGGTGTACTAGATGACAGAAAAGGCTCTTGTCAACTAATAAAGAGAATCAAAAACAATAAAGTTACAAACGGGGTGGGAACCAATCAGAGCTTGGTTTGTTGGATGGAAGGCGGGACACACTCCATTCACACCATGGCACTGTTAGTTGTTCAAAGAAAATGATAAAAATGAAATTTTCCATCCATCAATCCAGTTGTACCTGCTTATCTATTGTCGGGAAATCACATTGCAGTACACCATACCTCCCTGCAGGTGGTGAACCCACTGGTAGCCAACCAAAGTAAATTATTATTATTATTATTATTATTATTATCTCATTATATTTTAAAAGAAACTTATGAACACGAAAATATTACACATTGATTCATATTGGACATAAAACATTTTGATATTAAACCAAACTAAAACCCAAACTGCTACCAAGTGGAACCCTAAGACTAAGTTATAATGTTGTTAAAAATTCTACGTCAGGACTAACCCTGCCCAGTAGCACTCATTGTACGGTGCCTTTATTAGGCGTGGGTGTTTAGTTTCCTCCACCCTGGGGCTGTGGGGTAATAATGGTTTTAATGGTGAAGATATTGCAGGCTTCGACCTCATTTTGATTCAGGATGTGCTTCGCCGGACTGAACGCGAAGGTCTTTAGTCGTCCGTGTTTGTACCCGCGCATGTGTTTTCCCTCTGATTGTGTCCTTCCTGGTGACATGTCTAAGAGAGATTAGCTATGGGAATGTGAGGACATCCATCAGGCTATTAATTATCCACTTTGCTCTTTGTGCGTTAAGGGCCATAGCAGCGCATTTTCCCAGATCCCTTCAGGCTAAAGATCCCCGTGCCTAAGTGCTGCATCGTCAGCTGATAACTCAGGAGGTTGTGGGTTAAGACATCTCGGCTGAAGTGTTTTAGCAGAAGGACGCTTGGCGATGACTGACAATGGACAGGAGCACAAAGCAGAGTGACTCTCACAGAGCTGAAGGACTGGGGCTTGATGTCTTGTTGGAATTTGTCACTTCATGCTGTAGGAATCTGTGCTGTGACCTTCTCCTATTTCTGACCCACTCTGTCGAAACAACCAGACTCTGTACTTTATGTTTCAGTTATATATCATATAATATAAGAAATGATTCAACAATAAATGTCAGGATTGAATAATGAAGAATGGTTATCTGGTGGATCAGCTGCTGATGTCGGTGTCCAAACTCTGCACAGTTCACAGCTGCTTCTCATCATTTCATAGTTGACTGCACATCTGAGGTGACTCAGATCCAATACGTTTGGAACCTTTTCCTGGAATAAAAAAAAATAAATAAATAAAAATGAAATGAACTTCAGACCTGACGAAGCTTGAGGAATAAAAAAAAAAAAAGAAAGATCACAGGACCTCTGGATTGATTACATTCCAAAATGAGAAGGACATGAACATCTGCATCACATTTTAATCAAATTCAAAAATTAATTCTGGAGACTTTTTATGGCCGGGGATAAAGGGCTGCAGGGAAAGTCCTGGGGGCTTCATCATCTGGACTGCATCATCTAACAGCTGTCCGGACATTTCAGAAGGGTCCAGTACAATGGACCAACAGAAGGACATTGTCATATTTAAAGACACCACTTAACCGCTTCGATCGCAATCATTTGGTGACTCCTTGTCCTGATAATGATGCTGTTTGACCCAGAAGAACAGTGATCTCAGGGATCAGGGCCTCACTTAACACAAGAGTCTTTTTATATTGTTATTAACTGGTGATGTTCTGCTGAAAAACATCATATTACATAATGTTAGTCTCCTTAACCTCAAAATCACCCCACAGTTACAACACTAAGGATGATGTAGGAGGAACTTAACTGTCTGACATATATTGGACAATGTTCGAGGTCTTTTCTGTGCTCGACAACGCCAACCAATGAGACGCAGCAGTGCCTTCCAGCTCCTACAGGTTGTAGGAAACGTGATGTCGTGGACGCCTGTGTTGCCAGTAGGCAGAGGAGCAGAGGGAGCGTTGCAGTGAGGGAGGACATGGAGGTAGTTGGAGACAGAGTAGAAGATACAGAGGACACAGGGAGATGGAAAACATTTTTGCATTTCCTGTCCTTCCGACTCTATCTATCTATCTATCTATCTATCTATCTATCTATCTATCTATCTATCCATCCATCCATCCATCCATCCATCCATCCATCCATCCCTCCCCCCCTCCAACCATCCATTTATCCCTGTATTTTATTTTTTTCTGAGTAAAATAAAACCCACCATATAGTGAGATTTTCCCAAGGACTTAGTTATTTTAATACACCCAGTTCTTGCATAAAATTGACAGTTTTTTGGTTTTAAATAGATGTCCTTATTGCAGACCAGTTCCTAACGATTTAACCATCTCTAAACTAAGGGCAGTTTGAGACACTTCACACACTAACGTGCCCTCAGCTCCAAAGGGAAAGTCATTGTTAGCGTGACAACATCTGGCTCTGTTTTCAGGATGTTTCTGTGAATGAGGGGCTGCTAATTGGAGATCCCTCAGATCAGAATTGTGAAACTGAACGCTGCTAATGAAGGACTCCACTAAATGTTGCGTTCACAGTTCAGTTTTCACATTGGTGAAAGGTGGAAACGGTGTAAAGAATAAATGTGGTGGAAAAATGTGGAAGAACACATTAGTGAGTGGAACGAGCGGCCTGTCAAGCTTGATGGTCTTTCAGCGGGACTCGTCAACGTCTCCTGCCTCAGCAGACAGTCCGTTTCTCACAGCCCGTCACTTCAGATCCCGGTAACCACATCAGGTCGTCCACATGGACTGAGGAGAGGGTGGGTGGAGTTGAGAGGCCGAGGCAAAAAAAGGGATCTGATCAGATATGAAAACACATTCTCCAAGCTGCAAAAAGCAGACGCCTGAGTCGATCCTTTCTGGCCCTTAACGAAGAAACTTCATGTTGTTTGAGCTGTAAGAAGTTCTCTTTCTCAAACTAGGAACTTCATGTTGTTCAAGCTCTAAGATGTTCAGTTTCTCAACTAAAGAACTTCATATCGTTGGAGCTCTACAATGTTCAGTTCCTCAAAAAAGAAACGTGACGTTTAAGCTTGAAGACGTTTTTGTCCTTAACTAAAAAACTTCAAATTGTTCAAGCTCTAAGATCCCCAGTTCCTCACCAAAGAACTTCATGTCTTTCTAAGCTCTAAGACCTTTTGTTCCTCAACTAAGGAACTTCATCTAGTTCAAGCTCTAAGATGTTCAGTTCCTCAACTAAGGAACTTCATGTCATTCAGGCTCTAGACGTTTAGTTCTTCAACTTAAGAGCTTCATGTTGATTGAGCTCTCAGACCTTTAGTTCCTGAACTGAGGAACTTCATGTCGTTGGAGTTCTAAGATGTTCAGTTGCTCAACAAAGGAACGTTGCTGAAGATGTTTTGGTCCTTAACTAAGAAACTTCACGTTGTTTGATTTTAAAGACATTTAGTTCTTCAACTAAGGAACCTCTTGTCGTTCAAGCTCTAAGATGTTGAGTTCCTCAGCTAAGGAACTTCAAGTCGTTGGAACTCTAAGAAAATTTAGTTCCTCAACTAAGGAACTTTATGTCATTCAAAGCTTTGAGGTGTTTAATTCCTCAACAAAGGAACTTCCTGTCTTTCTAGTTCTAGGATGTTTAGTTTTTCAACTAGGGAACTTCATGTTGTTCAAGCTCTAAGACGCTTAGATCTTCAACCAAGAAACTTTATGTCTTGAAGCTTGAAGAAAAGGTCCAGCCACTTACAACTAAACATTGTACAAGATTGAAAAAAAAAGTTAATAACAGCTGCTGATAAATGGACCCAATATGAGCTCAGATGTATTTATAGATCCAACAATCTTGATTTCTCACCATCCGTTGCACCACATCTGTCACCGCCTATAGAAAAACTAAGCGTGTGCCTATGTAGGCTCGTGCTCTGTGACTTATGTGGGTCATTGATGCCCTACGGTGCAGCCTGCCCCAGTCCTGCAGTGGAGGTGTGCTGATGTCAGGCTGCATTTACTGGGCTAAGATGATTAACCATGGATGCATTCTTGTTGTAATAACTGAGAAAATCCGCGGGTAAAAAAAAAAAAAAAAAACTACCGGTCTATGGAGGTCAATGAAAATTGCATAGTGATGAAAAAAAAAGAGAGGCAACAGTGGAGAACTCTGGGAAGAGCCTTAACCTTGTACTGACAACATGGGCCATGAATATTGGCAAACATCAGATGGGCTTCTTGTGTTTGACCTTCTTAGGAAATTGTATGTGCATTTGCATTTACAAAACATTACATGGTCTCTGTTGGTAGTAGCTGATACACATCTGCACGAAACTTCTTGAATAATACAGTAAAATGGCCACGGATGCAGTGAAATTCTCAATAGAACGTCATATCGTATAATTGCCCCGACAAAAAAAAAAATGAGTGTAAATTGAGCTTCATTCACTCATTTAATTATCTCCATCTGCTTTATTCTGTGAAGAATCACAAGGGATCGCTCACAAATCCTCACTGACGTGGGACGGAATTAGCAGCACACCTTGGATGGTGAAATATTCTGTCACTGAGCTTAATATGAACAACTACGGTGGTCAAGCATTGTCCTGTTTTTACCTTCCTTCCAGTTACATTTGCTACTTGTTGTATTTCACTCCTCTGCTTAGCTGAGTAGAACTACACATGCTCTACTTTTTTTGTAATATCCAGAAACTCCTCTGGGAGACTGTCTGCATTTCATCCGCAGTCTCTCCGTAGGTTGGCCTCGTACCACACACGGATAGCAATAGCTAAACACTATCTGAGGCCTGTTGCTAATTACCAGGATGAGGCCCTCCCGATTATGGCAGGTGCCCGGACACAAGTCCCTGCATTTTTTTTTTCTTTTTTTCATCTTTATGTTGTCTGTATGTCATCATAAAATGTGGGTGCCTTCGTTCTAAAGTATTTTCCTACCCTTTTGAAAATTTGTAGACATACCTGAATGTTTGTTCTAGCTATAATTTTTTCCTACCCTCTGTTTTAAAGGTGGTAGCATATTTGTGTAGCTGTTAAACAACCATAATATTAGTAAAAAATTTTATTATTTTTAATTAAATGTGGATGAGGGATGGTAATATCGTCCTACCCTCTGCTTTAAAGGTGGTAGCATATTTTTATAGACATTTAACACCCATAATATCTACCTAACACTTTTAAAAGAGAGGGTAGGTAAATATCTTCGGTGTTTGAAGTAAAATTTAATTAATTTAATTAAAATTAGTATAATTACTAGACTTCCCCCACTAATTTTAGTCACATGACATCAGCAACCTGAGTCTCCCCCTGGTGGCTGCAGCCCCTTTAGCCCATTCTGTCAATCCAGCCCTGCTGGCAACTAACAAATGCATGTATCTTTGAGTATCTTAGCGAGTGTATTCCAGGTGTGTGTTTCCTTGCCTACATTGAGACATACTGTACCTCAGACATCTTCCATAACCATTAGTGCGCACTTTTTGTCAAATTGTCTGCTGCTAAAAATAAAACTTCTATTCCGAGCGTCTCTTCACTCATTCCCCAAGGTCAAAAACCTCATTTCAGTTGCTTGTAAAGTCAGTCTACACACCACTAAAAACAAGGTGGAACATTACTCCGAGAACCATTGGTGTCAATGACATGGAAACAAAACGTGCTCCATTTTTCCATGTTATATGCTGGAAAAAAAATAAAAAATCATAATGTTGTTTTGCAATATACATCCCCTTGAATATTTGTCATTATTATTTGGAACTGAAAATAAGGGCGTGAGTACAGAGGCATGATTGAAAGCACACCTTGCATCCTTATTTGTCCTGGTGAACTGATGGCCAAGAGTTTAGCCAATAAATTCTGATTATATTGCAAAAAAAATCACTTTCACATTCAAGTACAAACGTCTATTAAATGTTTCCAAAAATAAATATTTTACAACGATAATTGAGCTACCAGGCGATGGTCATTGGTTCTCTTGGTCCACTGCCCTGACGCTGCAGGAGGGAACGTTTTCATCATTGAATGTCAGATTAGTAATAAAAGGTTCTGTCTCATTGCTCTAATGTGCGTCGGGGTCATATTTCCTCTTCTTCATTGGTAATTAAAGGGGGCGGGAACTACTTTTCTCAGAAACTGGGGGAGAAAAAGGAAGGAAGTCCTCTCCAGTAACCACCGCAGGCACACACTGTGTCAAGTCGTGCTCCGACAGGCAGCAGGTCTAGGAATAGCCTGCGACTCCTGCGCTGGAACACACCCACCTTGTGAGGCCCGTCTATTATTTTGAAATTCACATCACATGCAGCTCCCACAGATTATGGGATGCACCGCTGTGACTAACATCACTGCTGCTGAAAATACGATTAGTGTGGGGGCGGACGCCAGGCTTTTTCACGTATCTGAAATCCGACTGACTGTTATAATACGCTTCACCTACTGTACGGTTTCCTCATGACCTGATCCTTCTCTCTGGTCCGGCCCGATAAACAGGATGCTCACGTTTGAGTCCCGCCCAGCTCACAGCTTCCTCCTCGGTAGATTCCCATGGTCAGACTGAAGTTTCTCTCTGTAGGAGATGATAAATTGTATCCGGGACAAAAAAAAAATAGCCTATTCCAGGTAACATGAAATAATAACACAGTGGCGAAACACAAAATTTTTTATCGTTTCTGTATTGAAACAAAAAAATATGAGGACCTAACGCCTTACATTAAAATATCACGAAAAATTCCCTTTTTGGGTCACCTTAAACACTGATTTTTTTAAATTTTTTTATTTAATTTTTTTATTTTTTTTATTTAATTTTTTTAAATTTTTTTATGTTAATTTTTTTTTTGAAATTTTCCTAAATTCGGGCAAATCAGAGTAAATGAGTTGTTTCCATCTGACAAAAAAGTGTCTATTTCTGAACCGTCATTATTCATGGTTGACGTGTACATGGAGGAACATATGGTATCAGTTAATAACTGTCACTGTACGTATGTTGTATGTATGTCGGTAAGAGAAGAGGAGGAGGAGGAGGAGGAGGAAGGGTAAATGGTGTGTGCGTTGGTGGATATGCATGTGTGGGAGAGATCTCCTTCCAACAAAAGGCCTAAAAATAGTAGGAATCGGTCCGTGTGACATATTGAGGCTAAAAGCTTGTGAATAATTTGTCTAATGCAACACAGACCCCCTTTTTTCTGAGCACAGTCATGAAAAATATGTTCCTGCTGGTTGACTCTGCCAGACAGTGCGGTTGAAAAGGAGGGTAACCAGTCTGTACAGCCACGCCGGCGTAGAAATGCCTGGTGGAGTTGGATGCAATCTGTGCTGACACCGTTGATTATCCACTAATTACATACGTTTTAATGGTCCTTGCTGTATTTTTGTGCTTTTATGATTTAATCTAAACAGGGAAAAAAATGGAATTAGTAATTTATACAAATCCTCTTTAGTAATGTTCCGATAATGAAACCTTTTTAGCGTGTCCTGGGGACTCGATGGTAACGATGACCCTTCATAGATGGATCCAGACCTTCTTGATGATTCCATCCATGTACGGTACACTCCACTTGTTTCAAAAGTGAAATTTAATGAGTAGCAAGTGGTGGATGAAAAAAAAAAAATAGCCAGAGGACGGAGCTGGGAGGAACTACATTGCTTTTACCAAGATAATGTTCATTGTATAGTATTGTCCATGTATTTTTCCATGCGTTAACAATCTGTCCATCCATCCATCCGACTATCTATCTATCTATCTATCTATCTATCTATCTATCTATCTATCTATCTATCTATCTATCTATCTATCTATCTATCTATCTATCTATCTATCTATCTACCTACCTACCTACCTACCTACCTACCTACCTACCTACCTACCTCTCTATCATTCTAACTCTCTATCCATCTGTCTGTTTGTTCGTTTAACCCTCCTTCTATCTGTCTGTCTGTCTGTCTGTCTGTCTGTCTGTCTGTCTGTCTGTCTGTCTATCTATCTATCTTATATATCTGTATATCTGTCCATGCATCCAGAGTTTGCAATTTGTCTGTTCTCTGTTCTCTACTCTTCTGTTTACCATCATACACCAAGAACTGTGTGCACAATGTGTATTTTATTTGCAAATAAATTAGTATTTTTTTCTCGAATAAACGACATCATTAGTCTCTTAAAAGGCCAGAACAAGCATCGATCAAATAAATTGGGAGATTTCACAAGTTTCATACATGGATTAATTTCAGTGTTAGTAATAGGGCTTTAATCAGAGTTTGTGTAACTACTGTCTTAGATTAACACCGATTTATCTCGCCTCTCCTCACTAATCAAAATTAAAAGAATATATATTTGTCACGTCATTTGCAAACTCTGCCAAAGCGTGACTCTGGTAGCTTTATACTCTTTACAAATCATCACAATTCGTGCTGGGAGTTATTTTAATCAGCATTTGACAATATTGTGACACACTTGGCATAAATCAGTGGAAACACGGCTATTGATTGATTTGAAACGCAATTGTTCGACAGAGGAAAGCCTTGTAGTGCTTCTCGTAGCTGGTTAAAACCTGCAAAAAAATCCATAGGATAAAATGAGCGTGAAAGTGACCTGAACTCAGGCCTGACCTCATCAGTTCTTAGAGCCAACCTCGGGCCAAGGGTGTTAACCTCTGCAGCGTGGTGGTTAGAAAGAAACTAACATTGATGCATCTTTGCAACAGATTTAACACAAAATAAAACATGATGTCAGGTAGAACTGGCCGCGAGCACGAGAAACAAACAAACAAGCAAAAACACAAATAAATAATAGAAAGAGAAAGTTGGACGAAAAGGAAGCAGAAAGACTGGAGGAGAATGAACAGCACATACCAGCCTGGGGGAGGAGGTGTTTTTACAGAGGTGTAGGTAGACAGAAAGCAGGTGGATGTTTAGACAGAATGTCAAAAACAGCCTGGTTGACAGAAGGACTGATAAGCAACCTGACAGTCAGGTTTGGCAGGCATGAGATTAGCACATGAGCGCAGGGCATGAAGGGGAGGAAGACAGATGGCTGAAATGAATACATGTAACTCAGAAACAGTGCATACATAACATGAAAGTGACGCATGTGGTGGTGAGATGGAGAGAAAGTTGCACGAACTCCTTATGGAGAGAAGACGGAAAATCTTACTTCAGACTTCAGCTCTTTATGGCCGTAGTATGGAGAACATGAAGGTGAAATGTTTCAAAAAACCATAATGTCCAGTTGCGAACGAAACTATTTTACTTGCACCTTGACTTGGTTGACTGACAATGTTAGCCACCTTTAGTATCAAGCATAAAAAATAACAAGAAATTGAAGAAAACAGCAGGCTAGTCCAGGAATGGGCTAACTAAGGCCCGGGGTCCCAGATGCGGCCCACAAACCTTGTCCAAATTAAATTATTTATCAACATGTCCAAGTTATTAATATATATTATCGTTATACTTCTGCCTTTTTTTTCTGCAATAATGTGTTTTCCCAGTAGATGACGTCCTAATTGGTATTAGAAATGTAGGGTTTTAAGTTTATACATGTCTTTTTCATGCCATTTATCTGAGTTTAAACAGACAATCTGATTTTCTGCTCAGGGCTCGGCCTCCGTGTCCAATTTTAGGACCAATTGTGACCCGCAAGTCACAAAGTTTGCCCGTGCCTGGGCTAGTCTGATAGTGTTTTCCATGATCGTACATCTTCGTGCGATGCATGTGTGACATTAAACTGAATGACAACAAAAATATGCAAAATCGACAGTTATCTGAAAGAATTTATTAAGTTATAAGACAAGGGAGGACTGGTCTGTCCCATAGTGCAGCAGTTTGCCCGTTTCCAAAACAGAGAGCGAGTAGAGTCGCGGGTTAGATTCCCGCAGGAACCACAAGATTGATGCTTTTATGAATTATCATACTGTTGCTGCCGTTGCTGCAATAATTTAAAATTGTGATAATAAAAGTAGCACATTCTCTTTTAAGATTTTAAGAAAAAAATGGAAGAACTAGATTATCATCCAGAGACTGAGTGGTTATGATGGTTATTTTCACTTACTTCATATTCAAGAAACAAATATAAGACATTATTGTAAAACTAATTACATTGTTCCATTTTGTTTAAACGTTCTATAAGTTGTACAAGGATGGGAAGGGGGAATGTTTGGTCTAGGTGTTTGTGTTACTAATGCTTATGTTCGGCAAGGATTTCCTAAAAAATAAAAGAAATTAACCATAGTTTTGAACCAGATTTTTTTTTTCCCGATTGTTCTGTTCCGATCTGTTCCGATGTTCCGATTTTAACAATTCTGGTCGACCAAAAAAAATTAACGTTCCTGAATCAGTTAAAATTGTTCCTATCAGTATGAGCCAGGACTTAAGCTGCGATACCAGTGTGGTGTGTTCAGGAACCCGGGTTATTTTTACAGAGCCCATCTATTGATATTGGGTCTAATGTTTTACATATTGACAGACCACAATATTCACCTTTTATTGTTGCCTTTGAGAAAAGTTACAAGAAAAATCTAAATGTTAGCTTTAGCTGTTTTGTATTATTATCTTCAAGAACTTATTGTGTCGGATTTCTATCACAGATTGCATTTTTTGTCTTTTTTCTGTTCCATCCTGTCTCCTAAACAACATCTGTGTTGTTTTTCTGTCTCCAGGAAAACCCCAAAGCATTGAGAATTCCGAGCGGGTCCAGCTGTCGGGGACGTACAATGTCCGAAAAGGGAAGCTTCAGCTGCCAGTCAACCGTTGGACCAGGCGGCAGGTCATCCTTTGCGGCACCTGCCTGATCGTCTCTTCTGTGAGGGAGAGCCAAACCGGGAAGATGCACATCCTGCCTCTGATTGGAGGAAAAGTACGTTTCGCAGAGTCATTACTCTCCCTCTCATGGAGGGTTTATGTAATATATGCTCAGGATGATGAACTCAATGTCACTTCGGCAGTGAGTGCCCTGCCAAAGTCTTATTACCCTCTGTGAATGACTACTGCAGGGAGGTTTGTCCTCGATGGCATTTCACCCTCAACAACTGTTTGTCCTTTCGCTTTCATTTTCCAAGTCACCTTCCTCCTTTTCTGGCTCTTAACAAACTCGGAATGTTTTTATCTTTCCCACAAGTCATGACTTGCTCCCATATCTTTCAAGGAGTCGTTTCAGCCATTAGATTTATTTACTCTGTGAAAAAGAAATCTTAGAAAAAGACCAGTATCTGTTGAAAGTTTTACGTCTCTGTAAATCTGCTCTGCCGGCAGATTTAGACGAAAGAGCTTCTCTGGGACACGGAGCAGTCACCACGCCTGATTTTTTTTATTTTTTTTTACGTTGCATTGTCACACAACACATGACCTCTGGTCAACTATTCATGCACGTGGTGCCTCTGCATGTGCCTGTTTCCTGTGAGTCTTTCACAGAAACACACACACACACACACACACACACTGCGTCAGCTCCCCAGCCATTCATTCACAGAGTCCATCGCCCCCAGAGTGACTGCGTGTGACTTTGCGTGTCTAAAAAAAGCAATTTCACATTCGTTCCTTCCTGCTCCCGTCATGCACATGTTCATTTTACTATCATGCATGCTTGATGCATTTTCACAACTCGGCTTCTGCTCCACTGGGATGATTTACCCTGGAGCTCTCAGAGCATCTTTGGTGAATCACAGCTGTCAAACTCGAGGCCCGCGGGCCAAATCTGGCCCCTAATGTTAGTAAGTGTGGCCCGAAAAATCATATTCAACGTGTTGTTAAGTTGACCCACCATTATATTGCCCCACATACCAGCAGGATTTGTAGTTTTAGTGACAAATGCACTGTGTCGTCCTGCGAAAAAATATATTTACAAAAGAAATGAACTGAAAAGGCTCCAGATGAAAAAGACATAATAATAAAACAAATACTACTGATGTGACCAATATGGCGAAAATTGAGACATATCTTGAATGCAGTGAAACAAAGAGTAACGCCAAACTAACGCCGCTCTCAGGTAAACAGGCATGGGCAAACCAAGGCCCGGGGGCCAGATGTGGTCCATTAAGCTTTGTTATCGGGCCTGCCAGGTTATATAAAATTGGTTTGTAATGTAGTTATACCTTTGCTTTTTCCATGCAATGCCTCATTTTCCCTTTAGATGGCATAGAGAAGACCAACAGGACACACGACTTTGTCCATTTTTCCTAGTGTACATGAACGCTAAATCTACTGTATATGCCCCTAACCTGGCTCCTTGGGCACTTTTATGACCAATCGCGGCTCGGCAGTGAAAAACTTCACCAAATCCTACGGAAAAATTTGTAATAAAGGTTAACAGCTACAATTGTGATTGTTTTTTGGCCTTAATTTTAAGTTATTAAGTGTTTATGAAACAAAAATTAAGTGACATATCTGTAAAGAAGGGAAAACATTCACAATTGCCAACCATTTCTTTTATAGAAATTAAGTTTGTCCCTGTGATTTTATCCTATTTTTTTAATTTTGGTCCAAACTGCTGTTCTGCATCAGATCAAAAAGCTGATTCATACATGATTCCTTCAAGTTGAGGTTCAAGCTTCACTGATTGCACCGTCAACACTCCAGGCGTTTATTTATGTTTAGAGGAGGAGGTCAGAGATGGAACTGTGTCAAACTCTAATGTCAAATGTCTGTGTTCCGCCGCAGGTGGAGGAGGTGAAGAAGCACAATCACTGCTTGGCCTTCAGCTCGGCGGGCCCTCAGAGTCAGACCTACTACGTCAGCTTCGACAGCTTCACGGAGCACCTGCGCTGGCACAGACACGCTGCCAAGGTACGGCAGATGTGGCTGCACGAGTGTGTGTGGAAAGACACGACACAAGCATATGTCCCCCAGTGATATTCTTCTGGGTCAGTTGCGTTGTGCATTATGCATGACTGCAAGTACGGAATATGGCACTACACTCACTGAGGTCCAACCAGAATCAGGGTGAAGACGTGCGAGCAGTAAATACACCAGGGAGGGAGTGAAAAAGAGATTTAATGTCCTTATAATTATTGATATTCCAATGTGTTGATATAAATAAGAAATAAAAAAAAAAATCGACCTGGTTTTAAAATTAGATTTCAGTCTCTCTGTGCTCTCTCTACTGTTGTCCCACTTCTTTAATGTCAAATCTCTGAAACAGCAGTGAGAGTCTGTTGGACGCCTGCGATGAGAACAGAAAAAGGGGACAAAAATAATCACACACTTATAGATAAGCATCGCTTTTAAACTAATGGCTCTGGAAGGAGTTTGGGATCTAGGAGACAGAGAGACAGACAGGCAGTCGTTTGGACCAAGGTGTGGCCATTTATAAACTCCTGAGATTAAAGTTGCACCGCAGTGTCAGAGCAGACCTCATGGGTCAACAGCCAGATAAAGCCTGCAGAGAAACACTGTTGTCTTTGTAAGAATGCAACAAAAAAACACACTCACGTATGGGTCAGTCACACAATCAGTCAGTTCTATTTATGGAACTTAAATTATATATTCCCATGACATTCCTAAGTGCAGTTTTGCACAGAAATTTATTTTTATTTTTTTGGCTTGTATACGACCTCTGAAGCGAGTTTTGGAAATTGAAAAGTTTTTGTGTTTTGATGTTGTGTCACCTTGAAAGCTTGAAAGAGACGTCTCACCAACCTGCCTCTTACTGTATTATTTTCCTCTCTTGTTATATATATAAATAAACATTTATATATATATATTTGACAAATAAACAAGTCGTAAGGCTTCAGGTTTTAGGACAATGCCAGGTTGCCACTGCACTGCTCTGTTGGGCTCACAACACACTGGAAGGCTTACAGTGGGGTGCAGTGTGATTTGGGTGGCAGTGGTGGAGACTGCTGCCCCTCAGGCCCAGTTACAGAAGCAGATGAAGATGAATGAATGTATAATTGTTGCCAAAATATACTTATAGAAGTTATTTATTATATTATATACAGTTATATATTTATTTATATATTCTGTTATTGGGTGAAGAAGTCTCCATGACTCTCACCCAAATCACACTACACCTCTGTATGTGTTGAGCCTGCTGGAGGTTATGTGGGTTGGCACGCCGTTATGCTTAGAGTTGCTAAATGGCAACCTGGCAGCTGGTGGCTTTAAACCTTAGACCTTGCAGACCCAAAGTCGCTTCTTTAACCACCAGGCCACCACTGCTGCCCAGTAGTTATGCAGTATTTACCAAATATGCTTTATAAAGTGAAACAACTGTATATAAAGTTGGCTAATTAATGACTTTTTCCTCCTTTTGGGGAAGTTAGTGGATTTAAATTATATTTTAATAACTTTTCGTTTTATACTTCTTTCTATGACAGTAAACTTCGCATCTTTTGGTCATCAAGGAATGTTATTTCTGCATTTTAATGGAACTTTCCTTTAACAACACAACACACAGCTCCAGCAGAGCAGAATAAAGAACGCCCAATTCACTGCCGGCCACTTTGTAGTTTTCACACACACACACTGAGACTCTCTTTCTCTCTCCCTCTTTCTCCCCCTCTCTCCTCTCTTTTGAACTCAACTAGGCCACCGCCAGAAACCCTCTTTTCTAAATATTAACAGGGACCCAGAGGGCCACTCAGAATAGGAGCCTGGAAAGTGGCAGTATGTGCCCCAGTGAGGACGACTAAGCCCGTAGCTCCAACTCTTCCTGTACGGTTCAAGTTCACACAGTATATGAAGGAGACGTGGACATTTAAATGCAGAGGTTAACTGCTCCGAACACCTGCAGTTAGATAAGAGGACGTGGCGTAGGGTGACTAACCTGATTCCCTCCGTTTTATCTTTAAAACCATTAACTCCATACTGACTTTTCACCCCCCGAAAAACACCCAAGGAAAGTTATTCCGATGAAACTTCCTCCTTCCCTTTTCTGTAATTGTCTCTAACCTTTTTTTCCTCCTCTTGCTCTGCTTCCTGTCTGAACTCAGATGGTGTCCCAGAGAATACACTCGGTGGACCTGTCCTGCTGCAGCCTGGAGCAGCTTCCCACCAACCTCTTCTACAGCCATGACCTCACCCACCTCAATCTGAAACACAACTTCCTGCCCGCGGACGAGCGGCTGCAGCAGCTGCACAGGTACGACGGCGTGTCTTCACGGACGCTGAATCACGAAAGAAGCAGAAGTCGGTGCATTACGGGAAGTGTTTGTTCTGCTCGGGGCAAGTTGGGACATGAAGGTTGAGATCAGTCAAACGTGAAGTGGACAAACCCTGAGAAGTGTTAGGGTTAAGTAAAGAGAAGACAAGACGTAGGGAAGCTTGACTACAAACAAAAGGCTGTAGCCGACGGTGCCAGGTTCTGCCTGCAAAATATAGGACGGCCTAGAACGGAGTAACCAACAGGGGTTATCCAGGGTTGAGCCATTATGGACCGGGCCAAACCTGCTCCGAGCTGAATGAGGTAGACGCATCTGCAGAGAAGCTTTTAATGTCTTTGGCTTCCCTCGTTTTTTTCCTCGGCACCATCTGCCACCTATCATGGTCCCCGATTAAAGCCCACACCCAGGATGTGTTTGTTATATGTACACTGGTGCACAGGGATGACGTACTCAGCATTTATTTTTTCTGAATATTATTGCAAGCAGGATTTGTACCATTGAGTTGTAGAATTAGAAGGTGTAAATCTGGGGTTCCCCAAAGAAGTGGGCTGCAGAATGTGAATGTTTGGTATCATTTCTAAGGAAACATGGTTTTCTCGTGGACCTGAGACCAGTTTGAAGAATCCCGAAATGTTTAAAGAGCCATGTTGGCCCCGAAAAAAAACAAAAAAAAAAAAACAAAAAACCATACCTGTGTAGAGCCGCAAAGAATTAAAAACCTTATATAAAACTAATATGAAGGCAACATAGGCTCTCAGTATATTAGCTGTATAACTTATTATTAAAATAACTAAGCCCCATGAGCATGAGCATTAATGAATAGATGTTTATTTTCTATAAATTATAGAAATACAAGCAATAGATATACAGATTTTGGGTGTGATTTTTTTTTATTTTGAGAAAAAAACAAAATGAGATGGACGTTAAAGGCCTCCTGTAATTTCAAACCTTAGTATGAAAAATAAAATCAAACCTCAATAATAATATATTCATTTTTCCTTCCCATTTTTCCTTCCCCATTATCATGGCCACTATGGAGTTAAACTATTATTAATTAGTATTAAAAAACATCCAAAAAGGGTAAAACCTTTGAAACAAGGCACATTTTTGGTCCATTTTGATGCCCTTACAGTCCTTTTTTTACACGTTTTTGAAAAAAAAAAAAGCTTCACAAAGCCACTAGGGGTGTGCTAAAGAGCCGCATGCGGCTCTGGAGCCGCGGGTTGCCGACCCCTGACCTTAACAAATACTGATCGCACACGGAATTTAAAGAAAATTATAGTTCAGAAGAAGTTGTCTCTTCAAAACTCATCGGACTCATTCGCTTTTATTGAAATATAAATAAAATAAAACAATTAAAAACTCCGTAGCCCGTGACATGGATCAGATATGCGTAGGTTAAACTCCACTCAAGTGAAGTTTGACGTCAAAGGAGCTCAAGTCAAAACAGGACCAGTCGTAGCAGCGTTGGTGAATGAGGGTGTGTGTGTTTTGGAGTGGATCTTGGTCAGATTCAGTTTGTGTTTCTGTACAAACACTGTCCCTTCGTTGACGTACTGTACGACGTGCAATATTAGTGTTTTTATATTTTCTCCAGGGCGTTGGATTGTGTGATCATGCCACACTCCTCTCTTCTTCTCTCCTCTCCTCTCTTCATCTCTTCTCCGTCGGCCATCTGGTGGCTGAACTGCCAATCAGATATGCAGAATCAGTTGTCGGGGGATACGAGCTTTTTTCCTCTGGCATTGGACCGTTTTCCGGAAATGTGTGTCTGCCCCAGACGGAGATCACCACTCGCATGTTAAGAGTTTCCGCTGACATTTCCGTCCATCCTATTGAATCTTTGCCCTGTTTATCTACATATTTATGATAAGTCCAGTGAGAAAGGGCCATGAAAAAAGCGAGTGAGTCATGCAGTGGACAAAAGTCAGAGTGGTGACAGAATTGGAGATAAAGAGGACATCTGAGGCCGTGGACAGAAAAGGGATTAAACCCGCATTAAGTATTTCTTTTTTCGCCCTTCGGGGGGCAGCAGCACAGACTTGCAACAACACCAATAGGAGAATTATTATTGTCGAATCAATTCTGTCACTGTGTTCTCTGTAATATTGTTAACCTTATATAAAAAAGCATGGGTTTCATGGGCAGAGAACAAATGCTGGAGAGGGAGAACAAATGATATCCGAGATAAAGCCTCCGGTGGAGGGACGGAGGGAGGGAGGATACAGAGTAAAAGTTGATCGTGAAGATGGATGATGAAATATTGAGACAACGCCTGGAGCAGGGATGTCAAAGTCATTTTGGTTCAGGGGCTTCATGCAACCTAATTAGATGTCAAACGGGCCAGAACTGGTACAAGATAATATAATTTCCCATAAAAATTATCTTTCCCCATATTTCATGCAAAAAACGTGCATCGGATAAATCCTCATACACAGTGAAATATATATTTACAAAACATATTTGTAATGTGGAGTATTTGTGTAGTATTTCATTTTCCAAGATTTATCAAGCGGCCCAGATTGAATGTTCAAGCGGGCCTGTTTTGGCCCCCAGACCGCATGTTTAACACCCTGGAATTGTTTTGTCTGAGTGAAAATTTTTTTCATCTGCAGAATCTTGGTTTATTTTACAGAGGATTTATGTAATGAGCTTTCAGTGAAATATGGTACACTGGACTGAAGTATACCACGTCTGTAATGCTTGAATGGCAACAAGTCTCCAGTCACTAGGGGGCAGCAACTAATACAACTGTTCGTACAGATACATATATTCGTGTTTTTAGGTTCCCTGTCCCTTAGGGGACATGACGGAAAATAATTGAGAACCACCAGTGGTTGTGAAAAAAAATCTTAGATATTAATATTGAAACCAAATGATAAAATAATGTTTACACCCAGAAATTTTAGAATTCTCTGAAGAATTTTGGGCGATTTACTCTGTAGGGGCAGCTGGCACCACCCAAATCACATTGCACCATATTGTGAGCCTTCCTGTGGGTGGTGAGCCCACACGAAGTGATGTCGGTTGGGACGGCGTTATGCTCAGAGCACCCTAGTGGCAACCTGGCAGCTGGTGGATTCGAACCGAGGACCGAGGACCCAGGTCTGCTTCCTTAACCACTAGGCCACCACTGCCACGTGGAACTTGATTTGTCAGGTATTATTACGTGTCAAACTGCTCACGAAGCAAAAACTCAACTAGAAGCGTGATAATATATGATAATAATATGATAATATTCTTCTCAAACACTCACATTATTTATGTAATTCTCAAACCGGAAACAAACTCTCATTTCTTGGCTCTTCTTGGTTTTCGATCTGTCCTGACAGCGAGTTAATCCAGAGGCAGATACCTCCAAATTCTTCTGATGGTGTTTTTGGGTCCAGCTGGCTTTAACGTGGTTTCTGCTTTGGCCGTTTCTCTCTCTTCCAGCTGATGTTCAGGCAGAAGGACACGACTCTTGTGCGGACGGACAGTGTAGATTGCAGACAGACCAAGGAGAACGACATTTGAAGGCAGGACAATTGGGTGAAAGTAGATTTAAAATCAAGTAAAGGCAGAGGAAAGGGATTAGAACAGGAGGGTAGAGTGACAGAGCATGACACACACACACACACACTTGGAGAGTCTGAGCATTACTCAGCACAATGCAGCAGGTGATTTGTGGTGGAAAGACATTTTCCCACACACACCCGCCCCCTCCCTCCCTCGGTCGGCAGGAGTCACCCTCAGCTGGAACGACTTGGCCACCCCAATCAATAGCCATGACATCTTGTTTCCTTCTTTTGCTCCATCAACATGATGAACGATGAGTGGATACGTGTCTCAACTCGGGGCGGGGGGAGAAAAAAATATCTCAAAAATGTTTCGATTTAGTCTACCTGCTACAGGCTGTGCTGCCACTCGGTGGCCTGACGGAGCGGACTTATCTCCGAGCCTGACAGGTGAAAGGTTGGACGTCTGTGTGGACGGGTAAATAAAGATTTAACAAGTCCTCCCACTTACCCCCTTTCCTCCTCACTTCCTCCACCGTTCCTCCCCACTGAGGGTCTAACCCCTGTGAAGGTCAACCATGTGTGGTTGAACACCACAGTAAATGCCACTGGTAATCGGTGTTTGGAATGACAACATGGACATCAATGCCGTCCTTATTTGTGCAGCAACAACCGCAGGTGGAGACTTGGTCTGAAATAAGAGATTTTTCTTTTTTTGATTTTTTTTTACAAGTGCACGTTCCCTGCAGGTCGTTCACAGCAACTCAGTAAAGTCTCAGGTTGATAAATTAATACATATCTGCTGTCGGGTAAAATTAATGTTAACAGAAAAAGAACAACATCTGAAATCTCTACTGTCCTCTCTCCTGTCTTCTTTTCTCTTCCGTCCCCCTCCCTTCCTTGTCTACTGTCATTTCATATCCTCTTTCCTTTTCTCACTTCACTTTTTATCCTCTTATCTCCTTCCTTATCCTCTCTCCTCTCCTTGTCTGTCCTCGTCCCTTTCTTTTCTGTCTTTTAATATCTTCCCCTTCCCCTTTTTCCCCTCTTCTCTCCTTTTTTTATTCTCTAATGTCCACGATTTTTAGTCTACCTGCTACAGGCTGTGCTGCCACTCGGTGGCCTGACGGAGCGGACTTATCTCTGAGCCTGACAGGTGAAAGGTTGGACGTCTGTGTGGACGGGTAAATAAAGATTTAACAAGTCCTTCCCCTTCCCCCCTTTCCTCCTCACTTCCTCCACCGTTCCTCCCCACTGAGGGTCTAACCCCTGTGAAGGTCAACCATGTGTGGTTGAACACCACAGTAAATGCCACTGGTAATCGGTGTTTGGAATGACAACATGGACATCAATGCCGTCCTTATTTGTGCAGCAACAACCGCAGGTGGAGACTTGGTCTGAAATAAGAGATTTTTCTTTTTTTGATTTTTTTTTACAAGTGCACGTTCCCTGCAGGTCGTTCACAGCAACTCAGTAAAGTCTCAGGTTGATAAATTAATACATATCTGCTGTCGGGTAAAATTAATGTTAACAGAAAAAGAACAACATCTGAAATCTCTACTGTCCTCTCTCCTGTCTTCTTTTCTCTTCCGTCCCCCTCCCTTCCTTCTCTACTGTCATTTCATATCTTCTTTCCTTTTCTCACTTCACTTTTTATCCTCTTATCTCCTTCCTTATCCTCTCTTCTCTCCTTGTCTGTCCTCGCCCCTTTCTTTTCTGTCTTTTAATATCTTCTCCTTCCCCTTTTTTCCCCTCTTCTCTCTTTTTTTTATTCTCTAATGTCTACGATTTTCCTCTCCTCTCCTCTTTTGTCCTCTCCTCTTCTTTTTTGCCAGTCCGTATCTTTGTACCTTTTTTGTTATTTATTTTTATATTAATTATTATGTTATCATTAATGACAAGGATGGACAGGATCAGGAATGAGGACATTAGAGGGACAACACAGACAGGAAGGTTTTGAGAAAACTAGAGAACACAGATTGAGATGGTTTGGATATGTTTAGAGGAGGGACAGTGGAGACATTGGTAGAAAAATGATCCTAGAAATGGAGCTACCAGGTAGGAGACAAAGAGGAGATTGATGGATGCAGTGAGGGAGGACATGGAGGTAGTTAGAGTCGCAGTAGAAGATGGAGAGGACGGGGGGAGATGGAAAATGTTGATTCACTGTAGAAAAGACAAGCTAAAAGGAGAAGATTCATAGTTTTATTAGTAATAATAAATTAATAAGTTATTTTATTCATCTTCGTCTATTTTTCTTGGGGTCTTAGGGGCAGCGCGTCCCCACAACTGACACCCACTTACATTCACCACCCACTGGAAGGCTCACAATATGGTGCAGTGTGATTTGGGTGGAGGTCGTGGAGATTATGCAGCCATGACCAGCTCTGACCCTTCCTGTGGGTGGTGAGCCCACGAGAAGTTATGTGGGTCTGGACGGTGCTATGATCAGAGCACCTCAGTGGCAACCTGGTGGATTTGAACCCGAAGCCTCGCGGACCCATGTTTGCTTCCTTAACCACTAAGGCACCACTGCTGACTATTCTCATTATTATTTTCATTTTAATCTCCTCATTTTTAACCATCTCATCCAGGTTTTCTCGTCTGCGGAGCCTCAATCTGTCCAACAACCACCTGGGTCAGTTCCCTCTGGCCATTTGTGACATTCGGACCCTGACGGAGATCAACCTCAGCTGTAACTACCTGACATCTGTCCCCAGCTCTGTGGGAACCATGACCAAGTAAGTTACAACTATTAATACAGATTTAAGGGACAAGAACTAACAAGACAAGGTGTCGGGGTCAGCTGGAGAAGGAGAGATTTCTAAAAACGAAATCTTTTATAGATAAATCACTAGATTTACTAGATACTGTTGTGGTTTCTCCTTGGAGAGGTTTATATTTCACGTTTTTCCAGTGTTTTTTTTTGCCTTTTTCTCTCTCCACCGTTGGTGGTTAGTGATATTGGTGATGACCCAACTTGTATTATTCCTGTTCCCTCAGGAGACCACTGCAGGGGAACTGAGTTGTTGCATTTGTGCTGGTTGGATTGCGAAAAGTTGACGTAGCCAAATCTAACTCTAACCTAACGACGAGCGTATAAATAAACAGCTGCCAAAGTAAACACTGTCAGTATTGGATTATAATATATTAAAAAAAAATCTACATCCATATCTCCACAAATGTGTCAGAATGACTTTTTATCGCTAACGTGAGGAAATAAAATTACTGATATTTTTTCTTTTTTTAAATTTATTTCTTCTTTTGTTTTCCTGTTAAATAAAGCTCACGATATCAAACAGGAAATTTTATTTTTATTACATTTCTTAGTTAACGTTTCCTCTTTCTTTTCTAAAAAAAAATATTTTCTATCAAAGAGTAGTTTCATTTTAAGAAATTATTTGATAAGAAACTCTTTAACTCTTTATTTAACCTCATTAAAGTTTTTCTTTGTGCCCTGCCAAGTAATAATACTGATTTATTAGTACTAATTGAGGGTCATAAACTCAATTATTCACATATTTTAGATCTACTGTGTTGCTGTCGTACCTCGTAAAACTAAGAAGTTTTCTGTCATTTATCCTCATCAGTGCTGACAAAAAACTTCTTTATGGTTAAGATAAAAACTTTTATTTTCCTGGTTTTGTTGAACTTGTAAATTCCTGCAGTGGCCTGTAGGGCTCCTGTGATGCTAGTGCCACCTACTGGACGAGATTGGATGAGATCTTTGGGGAGAAGTGTTCTCTTGGTTTTTGATTTTTTTTGTGGTTTTCTGTCAGTTTGCAGTCGTTTCTGTTGGACGGGAACAGTCTGGAGGAACTCCCCAATGACCTGGGTTCGCTGCAGAGGCTCAGCTACTTGGGACTGTCCTTCAACCAGTTCAACCACATTCCTCAAGTGCTGGAGCGTCTGACATCCATGGAGAAACTGTGCATGGCCGGAAACAACCTGGAAACACTGGTCCTGCAGAATTTCAGGCTGCTCCGAGTGAAGCACATTGATTTAAGGTTAGTCAAGTTCTGCATCTCAGAAGAAGAAATAATAAAAGAAATCCAGTAAACTGTGCAGCCGGTGGTCAGGTGACCATGACACCTCCACTGACTAATGATGGAAACAAAAACACTGACAGCTGGACAGGGAGACAGCACGGAACTGGGAAATCATTTCCCTGCAGCGGCTCCGACAGGTGTTTTCCCATCATGTGAGAAAGAACACAGTAGGAGTGACTTGCAGAATTTCCAGGTTAATTTCTGACTTGTTCTGACTCGGCTGAAGCCGGGACAAGAAGACTTTCTAACAATTCTCACCTCATGGTTCAAAGATCAGTTTGTGTCCTGGAAGAAATTGAGTTAACATTTTTTTTTTTTTTGAGAAAACAACTTTTGCCATAGGAGCCAATAAATGAATTAAGATATTTGATTTATTTTTGTATTTTCTTAACAGTAAAATTATAAACATAACACTGAAATAGAAAAATAAAATGCAAAAGATATATACAGTATATATGTATATATAATGTATAGAATGAATAAATGATTTTTTTATTATTATTTTTGATTTCAAGTACTTAAAAAATGCTTTCTTTTACTTTAGTAAAAAAAAATTAAAAGACAAAAAATTATTTTGTTAAAAACTATTTTCTATGCCACAAATTAAGCAAAAAACAAAAAATGTATTTTTTTTACCCCCCCAAAAAATACTACTAACTTATAACTAACTAACTAACACAAATAATATTATTTATTCTAAGCTCCATTAAGTGCAGATTTCAAATTACAAATCTAAATCCATGTTCACAAATTAGTAATGAATCTGTAATTGACATCATCTAACATGGGGTTCTGTAGTGTAGTGGTTAGCGTGCCTGCCTTTTAAGCACAGAGCAGAGTCCTGGGTTTGAATCCCAGAGGGACCACAACCCTCTTGTCAACCCTCCTCTCTAAGTTGCTTTGGATAAAATCATCTGCTAAATCGACAAATGTAAGTGACGTGAGTGATGTTCCCCTCCTGTGCAGTACAGCCTACAGTGGCCGGACTTGAACCCCTGCCTCTTCTCTGCCCTCTCTCTGTCAGGCTGAATAAAATCTCCAGCATGGTGCCAGACGAGCCGGACCTGCTGAGGCACGTGACCCAGCTGGACGTGAGGGATAACAAACTGACGGAACTGGATGCCTCGGTCTTCCCCAGACTGGAGGTGCTGCACTGCGAGAGGAACTGCATCCGCACCCTCAGAGCCAAGGGCTGTCTGCTCAAAGGCATCTACGCCTCCAACAACGGTGGGTCTGCAGACAGACAGGCTGTCAATTCCCCGAGCAAGAAATGATGGAGACAGATCATCGTAACTCCCAGACTTTCCTCTAAATGGAAATGACGGACATGAATCAGTGGAGTAATAAAGCAGAGATCCTTCCTATATTTCACACACTCTCAGACTGCAGCACAGTCTCCCTCTCTTTCCCTCTCTAACATGTCACCCACCCAAACTCTTCTCTCTACATCCATCATCCGAGATGGCATCTGTCCTTGCTGTAGGTTAATGCATCTGGATCTTTCCCCACAGAGCTCTGTCAACTGGATATCAACCCCCTGCCCTCCAATCTGAGCTACATGGACGTTTCGAGGTGAGGAAAAATTCTGGAAAGGACTTTGAAAAGAAAGGGAGGAAAAAAAATATTGATTGAAAAAAAAAAAAGAAAAAAAAAATGATCCATAACGTCCTTTTATATGCACCGCAGCGGTGTTTGTACAAATGGTGATTTTCATCCCTACAAGAGCTCATTACTGCGTCTAATGAATCGCACAATAAAATGTTCCCGGAGACGGTGATTTGAGCTCAGAGGTCTATCTGTTTAGCTGCAGCAGCCACTGACCCACGATTAATGCTCGGAATTTTAAGTGAATAAAGAGTTTGTGTGCTCGGCTACATTAAGTTCAATTTAAATAAGGTCATGTTTAGTGCAATTATTTTTTTCTTGGTCTTGAGGGAGAGTTCTAGTCCAGGTGAGTCTTGTTAGGATGTTATATTAACCTTATTTGTCCATGTTTTGACAAAACGATTCAGGGATGAGGTGATTAGAGGGACAAGACAGACGGGAAGGTTTGGAGAAAAAGCAAGACAAGACAGTTTGAGATGGTTTGGACATGTTCAGAGGAGGGACAGTGGTAGAAGAATGATCCTAGAGATGCTACCAGGTAGGAGACAAAGAGGAGATTGATGGATGCAGTGAGGGAGGACATGGAGGTAGTTGGTAGAAGATACAGAGGACAGGGGGAGATGGGAAATGTTGACTCGCTGTGGCAACCCCTGAAAAAATGGGACAAGCCCAAAGGAGAAGAGAAGGAGGAAGAAGAAGCCCTTGTTTTTGTCAAAACTCACACCATAGATTGTTTAAGACGTAGAACCTGTGTCAAAAAGACAAATAAAAATTGGACTATTGACATTATGATTAGCTTCATTGTTGTGATCAGCAAGTTTGAAAACTCCTGCTAAAATGTAACGATGAGTAATAATTTCCTAATATTATATATAAAATAATAATAATTAATTAGTAATAATAATTACTTTGTTTTACTTGCAAATGCAACAACAGCTCCATTCTTGGAGTGTAAATTAATGGAAAAAATGGATATGAACTATGTGGGTTTTCCAATTTTCTCAAAATTGTTTCGGCTTTTTTTTAAGGCTTAGAGGAGATTTTTAACTTTTTAAAATTTTTTATTGTTATTTCAACTACTCAGACCCTCAGGGAATGGTCTCAGGTGTAGCTAAAGGTGAAGCTGCTGGCGTTCAGCTCTTTCCAAAGTCGATCTGTTCTCTCTTTACTCTCTGCCTATCGTCTTGCATTATTCCCAGAAGTTAAATCCATATCCTATCCTTATCCTCCTTCAGGAACTGCGTGGAGTCACTGCCAGACTGGATAAGTGAGGCGAGGAAACTGGAAGTTCTGGACGTGAGCCACAATCTCCTAACTGAGCTCCCAGCACGGTGAGACTCTCCTTTGCTCCGTTTTAGACGACCAGTCTATAAATGGAGTACAGTGGTAGATTACCTCGTCCCTCGTCTCTCCGTCGGGCCAACATCCTCCCCAGATCTTCATAAATCTCTCCCATTGCCTCCAACCTCCACCAGCTCTGTCTTTTCTCTGTCTTTGTGTTGCCGCCCTGGGAGGCCGTCTCTTCCTTGTTTTAGTCTCTATTTGTCCCCCCTTTTTTTTAACGCAGTGGTCTTCTCTGAGTCTGCAGATTTATTTTTACCCAATAAGTGTCAGGATGATGAATTTCTGCTGCAGGCTCCACTAGAGGCGCTGCTATTTTCTGAATATACGCATCCTCGCCCCCGTCGTCCTCCTGTCCTCCCATTTCCATGACTATTTTGGTCCATTTTTAAAGTCGCATCCAACTTAGTATCTGTTTGTTTCTCCTGTACAACACTCAGCGCATCACTTTCACCTCCATCATCTATTTGTTCCCTTTTTGCTGCAGGTTGTTCTGCAGCAACAGCCTGAGGAAGCTGACTGCAGGTCATAACCAGTTGCAGAAGTTACCTGAAAGAGTGGAGCGCCCTCTGCTGGAGGTTTTGGACGTACAGCACAATCAACTGGTGGAGCTGCCGTGCAACCTGTTCCTCAAATCTAACAGGTAAAATCCATCATCAGTTGGTATTAATTTTATTTTTATTTTATTTTTTTTCATCAGAGTGCATTTATAGCTGACTGATGAATAAACATAAAAACATGAAGGTCCAGGAAATGAAGGGCAGAAATTACAGACAGGAATTTTAAAGCGACAGCAAGCAAAACGCTCAAGGACAGAGGAGACAGGGAGGAATAAAATCACAAGGACGGAAGAAGGCGGAGTTTCAGAGGGGAATATTAAAACAGGACATTAGGAATTCAAGTCACTCATAGTGTTTTTAATCATCACTCGTACAAGGAAGAAGAAGGCGTCTTTATTGGGTTTTTTTTTTTGTCTCTTCTCCTCATGTCTAGTTTACGATGCGTTAATGCATCAGCCAATAAGCTGGAGCACCTGCCGCCGTCCAGCCTTTCTGAGGAGAGTCACAGCATCCTGCAGGAGTTCTACCTCACCAACAACCGTCTGACGGACAAATGTGTCCCCATGCTGACGGGTCATTCACACCTACGGGTTCTGCACATGGCCTACAATCACCTGCAGACTTTCCCTGCCAGGTATGTTGTCCTTGGAATGTCCTCAAGTGTGGCTCCACCACTGTCTGTATGTTAAATGACATTATATAATGAGTTACGTAATGTGTTGGTTCATTAGTGAACGCGTGGGAGACATTTACATATCATTTAATATGCAAATAAGTCAACATAACCCATGAGAAATCATTGCTACAGTATTCACAATATACACAGACCAGGCTTTGGAAAGTGTGCAATACTCGAGCTGCCACTAGGGGGTACATGAGATATAAGTATAATTTAATAAAGATTAATACAGGGATTTTTTTTGTGTATTTAAAATTTTAATTAATAATAAATGCAGACTGTGTATAGTTCACTTGTTGGTTCCATAGTGTAGCAGTGAAGCCTTTGAACCAGAGAGTCCTGGGTTCGATTCCCACAGGAACTTAATGCCTGTTTAAAGCAGAACTGCTGTCAATGCAATAGTTTCTCAAATAATGGGATTAATTTTTTTGTGTTGGTCATTTTAATAGGATTCGGCATGCTGACTTTACAGAAAATTTGTTGCATTTTGTTTGTTGAAGTCTTGATATTTGGGGGTGATATAGAAATGGGTGCATGGGAGAAAAAATTGGAGAAAAGTTCGGCCTTGACCAAATGTAGGCAAATTATATGACTGGCGCGCCAGAATTTGTCTTGAAATTGGACATATGAGCAGGTTAATAGAATATACATAGATATAAATGACACTCAAAAATCATCTATATAGGCCAAAATGCTTAGTGTCTTCTGCCACCTATTGGGAAAATGTGGGCATTACCAGGAAAAGGCAGAAGTATAATTACAATATAAACTAAATTTATAATCTGGACAAGTTTTGTGGACCATAATACAAAGCTAAGCATGCCACTTCTTGCCCCTGGGCCTTAGTTTGCCCAAGTCTGTATATAGAGTATATGTACTATATTTTGCTTTCATGCGTATTCAGTAAAATGGCGAAGTTGGAGGAGCTGGAGGAAGTGGATCTGAGTGGAAACATGCTGAAGACGGTGCCCACCACCATCATGAACTGCCGCAGAATGCACACGCTGGTAGCCCATTCCAACGCCATCGAGGTCTTCCCGGAGGTCATGCAGCTGATGGAAATGAAGGTGAAGCTTAAACACACAAACCATCTCAGTGAGCTTCTCTCCGTTCAATCAAGTATTGACGCGGCTTCGACTTCTCTCCACAGTGTGTGGACTTGAGCTGTAATGAGCTGAGTGAGATCACACTTCCAGAAAACCTGCCTCCCAAGCTGCAGGAGCTGGATCTGACTGGAAACCCTCGCCTGAACCTGGACCACAAGACCCTGGAGCAGCTTAAGTATGAGACCAGACAGCAAATGTTTTATTTCCCTTCTCTCTAGATATATATTATAGATTTATAGATTATATATTATTTTACACCATTTCTTCATCGGCTTATTTATTATCATATCTCAGGGGCTGCAGTCTCCACAACTGCCACCCAAATCAAACTGTGAGACTTCGTGGCATGTGGTGAAACCACTGGAAGTTATGTGGGTCGGGACGGACTGAGTCCGCTTTCTTGGCCACCACTGTCCTACTGCAATAGAAATTGTAATTGAAATAAAACAAAAAATAGAAGTATTTTAATTTTATTATTTTCTTAACTTTAAATTTAACAGTTAATTTTTAATATTTTGTCACAGGCCAACAAAGAAAAAAAACAAAATAAAATATTTATATATATTATATATACAAAATATTTACTACAAACCCCCATCAGTATTAAAGGGATACACAACTCTAGTACACATTTGATATGATCACTGGGGCCCAAATATATTTACACTGGGGGCTTGATT
>JAFBJS010002623.1:94746-110988 GCA_016785265.1 Paraplagusia blochii | reverse complement strand
ATATAGATAGATATAGATATAGTATTTGACCTCTCCACAGTGCGCCATCCTGTTTTGAAGGTTGTTTCTTTTCCAGTCTCGTCCTCTTCCAGTGTGTCTGAGCTCTTTATGTTCACTTGTCTCTCAGTAATATCCGCTGCTTCCGCATCGATCCACCCCCAACCTTCTCATCGAATGAGGCCTCTGGTGGGCCTACTGTGTGGAGCCATGGTTACACCGAGGCTTCTGGCGTCAAGAACAAGTGAGTTCTCTTCAGACGACGATAGAGCGAAAAAATAATAAATCAATTTCTCTCGCACTCGTCCAGAAGCCTCGCTAATTTGAACCCAACGTAGCAGTGCTCTACTGATTGCTGCAGATGAATCGGATCGAAGTCGTGCAGCAGAGCGAACGCTGCAGTCAATGAAAGCACTGATCATATTTACAGACCATGGAGTCAATGCACAAATTTGTACCACTTTCATGGTTATACAGTAGAAAAAAAAAAAAAACAGGTACCAGCAGTAAACTACAGTTTCTGATTTCTCTCCCAGACTCTGCGTTGCAGCTCTTTCCGTGAACAGCTTTTGTGGAAGTCGAGAAGCGCTGTACGGCGTCTTTGACGGAGACAGGAACGTGGAGGTGCCCTACCTTTTACAGTGCACGATGAACGACGTGTTGGCTGAGGAAATACACAAGACCAAGAGCGAGGAAGAATACATGACCAACACCTTCCTCGTCATGCAAAGGTACGTCCTTTCTGCTTTTGTCGGGTCCAGGAAATGCTTATATGTTATATATATTTATGGTATCTAACCCGGCAGTAGCAGATGGGAGACACCCTCTGTCCACTGCAGGCCCCTTGACACTAGTTACCAAGTTCTGAATTTTGCACCAGAACAACCAACGCGGTCATTCTGACCATTCTGGAAATTATTGATGGATGGATGAATGGATGGATGCATGGGTGGATGGATGAATAAACAGACAGATGGAACTTAATTTATCCCTCAACAGTTTCCTTCAAGAAATTATCTCTAGCAGCAGTACATATATAGATTGATAGATAGATAGTTATAACTATCTAATCTAGTTTAGTAGTAGATAGATATGTTAATGCTAGTAGTACTAGTAACTTACAATTATTGCTGTGTGTGGTGTTTTTGAGTTGTTTGAATCTGAATTATTATATTTCACTATATTACATCATTATGTCAAGTTAAGTTAGAAGTTAAGTTTGTATTGTATTGTATTATTATCTTATATTTATTATCTCAATAACGACATACCGCATATACATTCATATATATACACATATATACATACACATGTATACACACACATATGTGCACACATACACAAGTATACATACACATACATGCACATAAAAAGGCACATGCAGTATGTAAGTAAGTACAAAATATTGTTATCCATATACTGTACATATACCTGCACACGCCCACGTATATCCATTATACACCAATGACAGAGACATTGCCTTTGTGAGGCCAAGTGTATATAGATATATAATAGTATATATAAATATAATTGCAATATAAATTTTGATCGATGTATGCAACAACAAATGTCAAAAAAAAACAATCCTGTCTTTGTGTATCTGGAGTTATTGTATAAGTTTTTGTTCTAGCTATTCTAATATTTTACCTTTTTGACCTTATGAACATCGTCATGTTCTCATCCATATCAAACTCATGTTTCCGTGTCTGCAGGAAACTGGGGACGGCCGGTCAGAAACTGGGGGGCTCAGCAGCTCTCTGTCACATCCGTCATGACCCCACCGACCCCAGTGGCTGCTTCACACTCACAGCAGCCAACGTGGGCAAGTGTCAGGTGATCCTGTGTCGCGAGGGGAAGCCGATGTCATTGTCTCTGCTTCACAACGTAGGCCTGGAGGAGGAATATCGCAGGATACGACAGCACCGGGCCATAGTCACCGAGGTAAACATGACAAGTGAGGCTGAGTGAAGGTCAAGGTCTGGTGTTTTCTTCCAACACTGCGTTGACATTCACGCTCTGTTCTACAGGACAACAAGGTGAACGGCGTCACCGACTCGACACGAATCATGGGCTACTCCTTCCTCTACCCGTCTGTCATCCCGTGTCCCTTCGTGCAGACGGTTACACTGACGTCCCAGGATGAGTTTTTCATCGTTGGCAGCCGCGGCCTGTGGGACATGATGTCTCCAACGGAGGCTGTGGAAGCTGTTCGGAATGTCCCAGATGGTCTCGCTGCTGCTAAGAAGCTGTGCACGCTGGCGCAGGGGTACGGCTGCACCGACAGCCTCAGCGCTGTCGTGGTCCAGCTCAGTGTGAGTGAAGACTGCTGCTCCTGCTGCTCCTGCTCCGAGCCGCCGCAGCCTCCACCCAGCCCTGGCTTAGGCGCTTATCCATCATCGTCCTCTGCCATCAAGGAGCGTCCTTCAGACGCCTCCCTGCCCGTGCCGCCTTCGTCCTGCAGTGAGATCAGCAGTGAGATCAGCACCAGCGAGATGAGCAGCGAGGTGGGCTCCACCGCATCGTCTGATGAACCTCTGCAAAGCACTTTGGTCCTGATGCACGACCAGCCCCAACATCCTCACCTACACCTGCACCATCAGGCCCACCCTCTGTCCCTGCAGCACCAGCAGGCTCACACTACCGCCCCCCACTGTCAGTACCTTTTCCCAAGCTCGGAGCTGCCCTCTGCCCGCAGCTGCTGTGCTCTTCATCCTGCCTGCTTGGCGGGTTCTTTCCAGAGGCAACTCTCTAGCGCCACCTTCTCCAGCGGGCTGGACAGTGAGGATGAGGAGCCGATCGCGGGTGTATTTTCCAACGGCAGTCGCGTGGAAGTTGAGGCAGATATTCACTGCCTGAGGGCAGAACTCTCCAACTCCTCCTCACTTCAGTCGTCATCGCAACCTTCCAACGGCCAAGAGCGCCACCTGTTGACCATTCCACCACCTCCTCCACCCTCTACCCCAGAGCCTGTTGATGAAGGTGTGGACATGAGTCCAGGTGAATCCGAGAACGGCCTTGAAAGGGAGGATTCCTGGTCGGGAGGAGGGAATGGAGATGGAGGGAAGTCATCTGGAAAGAGGAGAGTCAACGGCTCAGTTGCCCGTCAGGAAAAGAGTCACAACCTCATCGAGGTGGCTGCGGACGCTCCCTCAAAGAAACCCGGCGGCTACTTCACGGCGCCCGCGCAACCTGATCCGGACGACCAGTTCATCATCCCTCCAGAGCTGGAGGAGGAGGTGAAGGAAATTATGAAGCAGCATCAGCAGAAACAACAGAAGCCTCCGGGGACGGATCAGCCCATCAGCTACTACGACACTCCTCTGTGAGACGAGACATCCTCCAGTGGTGGACGTGTCATTCCCTGAACTCTTCAACCTGCAGTTTGACCTTAAACTATCACTATGAAAACGTATTTTCTCACACATGACAGCCTTTCTGCCGCCTTATCCTCTCCTTGAAAGAATTCCACCACTTTTTACCCAAACTGATAGAATCCAACAAGCAAACGAGCCCTTTAATGAAACAGAGATCCTTCGTAGGCCGATGTCTGCAGCTCCTGATGTCCACGGCTGCATCCTCATCACTGACTGAGTTTCTTTCTTTTTTTTTTTTTTATGTACTTGAGACAACCAGCTTAGTATCTTATTGACACCCTGTCTCAGAAGCATTTGTTTGCCACAAACATGTGTTAATATTGATAGAAATGTCCTGGTTTGTTCAGTTGTTTTATAAGAATTTAACCATATCTTTTGATGGTGAAGCCACTGAGTTGTTTTTTTTTTTTTCCAAAAAACTTGTAATCTTTTTCGTTATTGTTAAGCTATGTTAAATGGTACACTAGTAATACCACACTCTAACTGTTGTAGATAGGGCACTTAAAATACTGTATTTCTTCAGTAAATCATGTCTCTCTGCCCGTAAATTAATTTTACTTTTTTTTTTTTTTTTAGAAATTTATAATACTAACTCCTAGGAGTTGCACAGTCTTTATGGTGACTCGGTCACGTTTACTAATCTTCTCTGAGAGAAATTGTGATTTTTTTAAAAAATGATTGTAAATAAGAGAAATGTTATATACAAATGCTTTTAAAGGAACTGTGTACCTTTGTGTCAGTGACTGTTTCCATGGTGGGGAGGATGATTCTATATTAAAAAGTAGAACTACAAAAATACACCAACACACATGCCACATGTGGGAACACAACTCCAACATTCCATTCATTGTATGTAATGAACACTACTGAACATATCGTTGCATGCATGCACATACAGCACATACACACAGACACACAGCTGACATGATCTCACCTCCCCTCTACAGCAACTGTTATCACTGGCATGACTGTGCGGAGTTCAAACTACAAATATATCCACATGGAGAAGTGACAACAGATGTTCCTGTATTTGGTATAATAAATTTTAAATTTGTGAACATCCGTGTTGTGTTGATGTTTGTTCAGTGAGTGAGACTGAGGAAGAAGCTGGAGTGAATTACTTTTGAAGTTTATTTCACAAAAAGAAATCAACAGTAAAGGGGTTTTACCCTACATAACCACGCGAGGGCGCTATTGTATTGTGCTCTTGTATTTTTTTGGCACTGGCGTTGCGCTACATAAGGTATAAAGGAAAATAGTTAATATTTACGAAAAATGTGGCATTTATTTCCACTATCACCGTGTATTTTTTTTTATCTGGCGTATGTGTTTTCAATGCTGCCACCAAAACCAGCGTTTTTGTACTTTTTCTTTACGCAGACGACACTGACTATAGTTATGACCAACATGACTCCCAGTACTGAAAAGGACGAGGCCAGAGCGATAGTGGTTGTGTCCATGTGTGAGCCCTTTCGCTCACATCTGTCTCCGTAATACCACCAGTCTTTCCCCACCATGCATCTGAAAAAAATACAAGAAGAATTTCAGAAAATGGGAAAAATATATACCCTCTTTTTTCCCTTGATATACTACGAGACATTCGAGCGCTTAAAACGTTTTAATTTATTATTTGTCCTTTACCGGAAACCGTAAAGTGTAAACGGTAGATTCGTCATAAAATTAAATTTGATGGGCGCTATAAAAAAATGGTTTTTAATTTCTGTTCATACCGGAGAATATATATTTAATAATATTGTGTTTCCACTTAGCCAATATTTATTTCCTCTGTCTTTTGTCGAAACTGCTTACATGACGCTCAGGTACATTTACTTGTTATGCACGAACATGACGTTTGTGTATTTGATTGGACAATGCGTCATGTGACGGATGACGAAAAGTTTGTTTCCGGAAGTGCTAAGGTTCGACACCGACTAGTGTTTTGAAAGGTGCGGAATACTGAGCAGGAAATCACATCCACTGCTTCAACGTTTAGGTCTGTTGTTGAATATGGTGTTTGTTTTTGAAAGGTAACAGTGATAATCGTTAATAAACGTTACGCTGTGTTTATTTTATTTAAAATGAATTCAGCACAGTATTCACACCGTATACCTCGATTAAAAAATTCTAATCTTGAGTTAATGTCTCCTTGGTGATCTGTTTTCAGTTCAATTAAATTCACTTCGATAAGAAATAAGTCATATTACACTTATTGTATATGTAGTTATTCCAAAGTAATTTTCACAGTCGTAAGTCGTTGTTACAAATAGCTACGTACATTCATCTTGGAAAAACTAACAATAAAATACCAGAATAGTTAAAATGAAAACTAACCCCTAAAATATCCTGTTGTTCAGCAAAAGAACATCCCAGGAAAGACCAGGCACCATGTTGTAACTTGATATTTTAGATAATAATAACTTTTTAAAAAGAGTTTTATGCCTGTAGATGCTATCAGATGCGTCCATTAAATATATTATACAGATATTATAAAGATCTAAACCTTCCTTCCTGTAAAGATTCATTTAGAATCGATTCATTGTACCTGCAAGCAGGTATCCCTTCATCTATTATGCACACCCCTTCGTTCAGACACTCCACATTGGCGCAGGTGTTTTTGGATGGAGGCGTGGTGACAGGCTGTACAGTGGTGGAAGGTGTTGGCTGGCTGGTGTTCAAATGAGAGACGTCTGAAAAAGCAGCGGTGTAGTGAGTGAAGTTAAGATTAAGACTTTATTCTGATGCAGGATTCTAAAAAATACATCTCTGTGGACATTTCCACATTTAGACACAGTTCTCTGTTTTACAATAAGATGTTTGTGCTCTTACCTTCCATGGATAATAAAAATATTGCGTCTCCATTCTTAATGAAGTCCCTGCTTTTGGCTCTGAGATGTGAAAGAAACAATGGAGTTCCTTGCCCTTGGCCTCGGAAATACTTGAAGTCACCCTCCGTGATCTCAACACCCACCTTGCGAGGATCATCCCAGATAAAGAATTCTGTAGAAAAAGTGTATTTAATATTAATTAAATAAATGTTGTATTTAATAAACTTGAACAAAAATATAAATGTACATGTTGGACCTCCTAATTTTTGGTAGGGATCGGTGGTCACGCTACGCTGGTTATTCATGCGCTTCTGAATGTGTGGGTTCTGGTCCATCAGCATCATGGTCATCTGTTTCCATGGACAGGGCCACGTCTGGTTTGTTTCTCCTTCCAGAGCCACCAGGTTGGCATAGACTGCGAGCTCACCAGGTCTGTCCTCCCGTCCATTTGGATACAACTCCATTTGGAAGGAGTAACCCTCTCTAGAAGTAAACGGTGGACTGAAGATAGAAGTCCCTGCAGGTCTGGTCATCAAATCATCGAAGTTTTTTAGACGCCACACAAACTCTGGGCAGGTTGTCTCAGAAATGTTAATGTCATCCAGTGACAGCCCCCCATGTGTGGGACCAGTCCCTTCCTTGGACCCCTCAAACACAACACGAAATTTAGTTTTTGCGTCCAGACTGACGTGGTGAAGCTGCCACAGCTTCTCAGGAGAAGCTGGAAGGAAACAATAAATACAAAGGAGAATTATTTATCACCATTATCTTTTTTTTATTTTACCCCAGTCATACTCACAGTCAATGGTCTTTATAAAACGCAATGTTCCATTAGGGTTGCTGTTGTGATACTCTCGAACGTGGATTTTCAGTTTGTCACTGGCTCCTGCACTGTTGTAGAAGAAGAACTGCAGACACTGGTAACCACGTATGGGGTAAAGAAGTCTGCTCTCCAGCAGAGCTGTGTCTCCAGTGTTGGCAGTGCTAGTGTTGAAGTGCATGAAGTATCCAGAGCCTGGAGATAGAAGCATTCTCAAAAAATGGATAGATGCCACAGATTTCCAAAGTTTGAATCCGCCACAAGGGGGAGCAGTTTACTCTTGCAAACTTTACACTATGTTTTACAAATGCCAACATTCTGACTACTCACCAGTGCATTTGCCCAGGTTGGAGTAGTCTGTGTCAGGTCCTCCCATAGCGCTCATTGTCCTTGTCCAGTCCTGCTTGTCCCCTGGTCCTTGGATCATACCGCAGATGTTTTCCCTTTCAAAGTCACATGAGTCCAGAAAGGTTGATCCCTGAGCTTAAAAGTTAACAAACAAACATTTAGCATGTGTTGTAGAACAATGAACCAATCCAGGTGTGGGCCGTCGTCCTACTGCAGTTGTAGAGACGGTTCAGCTTCAGCAGGTCACTGTCACTGAACTCCATGCGCTGGCCGATGACATCACTAAAAGCAGGAATCTTGGTGACGATGGTCGGCTCAGTGCCGTTACGGAAGGCAGTTTTGCTGTAGTGCATCATTGAGCCGTAGTCGTAGGGCACGCCCAGGGAACTGGATGTGGTGTCATTGTAGATGTTGAAGTTGTGTTCTTTCCCTGGAGATTTGATTAAGATAAACTCAATTTGCTATGTTTTATAACAGACATTATCATTAAAATGAGTCGGAGTCGCTGTGACAACATTATTGTCTTTAGGGCAATGGAACAAACAGATTGAATGTCAATAATTGTCAAACAACTAATCCTGATTTGGAGGAAAGGGAAAAAACAACTTTTTCTGGTTCTGTGAGGTTATGTGACTCAGTTGTAACTGGGCTTCCTCTGGACTCAGTCTGCTTCCTTAACCACTAAGCCACCACTTCCCATAGAAATCATCAACCAAGTTCTCTAAAAAGTTTCGACTCCAATGTAAACAATTCATGTGTTAACGAAAGTCATTAAAGTAGTCGAAGGTTCCATACCCTCTGATATGCGGTCCCACATTATGGTGACGTAATCATCACGGTCTGCCCTGGACTGTTCATGCCAAAAACCCAAAGCGTGAAGGAACTCGTGTTCAATTGTAGCAATGCGATCGCAGTTTGTTCCTATGGACAACTGCTGTTTTCCAATTCGTCGGTTTCCCACTTTTGAGAAACAACTTGGCGACAAAAACGATATTCTTTTGTTAGAATTTGAAAAAATGTCAAAAAATAAATTTAAAAAATAACTGTCAAGTTTGTCTCACCCGCCTCCCTTAAAGATTGAAATATAGTTTTCTTCTCCGCTCCACGGTTTAAAGTCGATGCAGGTCTTGAGTCGGTACTGCTCGAAGGCCTTGAGGATCACGCCTCTGGCATTGATTTCTGCGGAGGAGATTAACTTATTATTAAATTATAATTATTAAAGATGCTGAGAGGCAAGGACAGGATCAGATTTGTGGTCATTAGAGGGACAACACAGACGGGAAGGATTGGAAAAAAAGCTAGAGAAGACAGATTGAGATGGTTTGGACATGTTCAGAGGAGGGACAGTGAATACATTGGTAGAAGAATGATCCTAGAGATGGAGCTACCAGGCAGGAGACAAATAGGAGATGGGAAACAAGGATTTGCTACGGTATTCCCTTAAATAGCGGGTCAAAAGAAAAAAAAAAGAAGAGTGGAGTGTAGGAGGAGAAAAGTGTGCAAGAAATTGAATCTGAATCCTAATTCTATATAATTGTGAACTTAAGTAGTTTTTCTTAACTAGTGATCTTACCTTGGTCATGTCCCTATTTCTTATCAATTCAAATTCTGGATTGGTGATCGTCACAGAATCATCTACTATTGTGTCTTAAGTCTGACTTTTTAAAAATATCTTTCAGAAGACAACTTTTTCGACTAAAAAAATCACCTTGAATATTGTTTCCTAACCAGCGATCTTACCTAGGCTATCTTCCATGTGGTATGGAATCGTGGTGGGCCACCTGTACTGATCCCCTATTATTGAATTCCGGGTTTGCCCCTGGAGCAGACATGAAAAAAAGTCAGAAATAATACAAAAAAAAACCCAACAATATTGAGTCTGAAGAAAGTGAAGGTTGTTGAAAATGACTTGGAATATGAACGTTGTCACGAAACCTCATCAAGGACGATGTCTCCCTCAAACAGGTCCAGTCCTGCAGCTGTGGAATCCAGACACAAGGAGGTGAATTTTCTACCATCTGAAGAATAATCTGGAGCACATTCATCACCTGAATACCTTCATTTATGTCAAATATGTCGAGGTCTCGTCCCCCGTCCACATCGTGTACTGTGAAGTGGAAGCCAACTTTGAGAAACTTAAACTTTTAACTTAAAGCCTGCAACCATTTATTGTACAAAAATCAACTGACCTGTGTGTTTCCTTGTGGGCTGAAGCAAAAGTACAAAAAATAAAAGTTATTAACGTGCTGTTGACTTGCAGTCATAGCAACGATTGTCGTTTGGAAGCAAAGGTCTCACCAAACAGAGTGTGAAGCCACAAAGAACAAGCAGAAGGTAAAGAACGTAGACACCAGTGGGTTTTCTTCCCTTCATGTTTGGTAAACTCTCTCCTTGATGCAGTCGGTCGACCAGTCGCACAGCAGCTATCGCAGAGAGCTCGCTGTCTGGTATTATAAAAAAAATACATGTTTTTCAAGCTGATGATTAACTTGTAGGTCAAAAGTCTGGTAGCAAATGTGTCACTATCTTAGGTTTCATCTTTATGGCAGCTGTAGATTGTCCACAGTTAAAAAAAAACAGTTTAAAAATCTTTATTCTGTTTTATTCATTTTTGGATTTTATTGAACGTCCACAGTGACTTTCAGTTGCTTTGTCTTCAATCGTGTCATGTCTCAAGTGTCTGGTGGAGACAAAATTGCTGCAGTCTTTATGATTCTGGACTTTTACCGTCATCGGCTAACTTAATAACTTTTAGTCTGGACATTGCACCAGGCGTTTCCTGTGATGAACCCAATTATATCTGAGGTCTGTTCACACTACAGATGTTTTTCTATCTGTGTATGAAAACATTTTATTATCATGTAAGGTATTTCATGTAAACCTTACATGAAATAGTAAGGTTTCTTTTTTGAGAAAGACAGACAATGTAGGTAGTTAGGTGAGTAGTTGCTTTGGTAATATTAAGGTCATAAAGCTATTTTTTTATATATTTTTTTAACACAGAGGGGCAGAAAAAATCTTTGTAAGCATCCTTTGAAATTCTCTAAGCCCCATGGGAAAACTTTAGGCGAGAAAGTCTAATGAAAATCTTTTCGGACACTCATGAAATGTCTTTTTATGCCCTTTTATTTTCCCCTAAAAAAAATCACTGATCACTGGCATAAAGGTCAAATTCCTCTGCAAGTATAATCACGTGAAAGGCCGGACTAACAGAATGAGCTAAAGGGGCTGCAGCCCCAGGCCTTGCCACCAGGGGCACCAGCAGCTTGCTGATGTCTTAAATTGTGAGTTAAATTTGTGGAACTTTACTAATTTTACTCTACTTCAAACACCCACAGTATCTGAATAATATTTACCCTCTCTTTTAAAGGGTATTTAACATTTGGAAAAACATGCTACCCTCTTTTAAAACAGAGTGAAGGATGATATTATGGGTAGGAAAATACTTCAGAGCAACAGCACCCTCACTTTTTATTGACCCATTGTCAACGTGATGATGACAATTTCCAGCTTCTGAAGGGATTTATAAAATGATGCATGAAGCGGGCTAGCCTCACAGAAATGCCGTATTCAACACTAGTGAATTACACCTTTAGTTTGTGATTAATGTATAATTTCTATTGACTTGGATGGTGAAGGTTTGTCTAGTTTAAAAGTGTGTCAACAGAAAAAAAATTGAAAAACACTGGTCTACAGAAGCCTGGGGAAAGTTGGTGAGTAACACAAAATTTATATTTGAAGTCATTTATTTGACAAAAAAAAAGCAGTTTTCCTCATAATATCAAGAAAGGACGTTCTTATTTATTTATTTTTTTTGTATTTTGTTATGCAACGTAAATCATTGAATATGTATATTCTCTCATTCATTTTCCTTGTATCCTTCCGTCAAGCCAAGTTGATTTCTTTATCTGGCGTTCCCGTTTGCAAAGACGACATAAGATCCACGGTTCTTGTACTTTTTCTTCACGCAGACGACACTGATTATTGTTATCAGAGGCCAGAGTGACAGTGAGGTTCTCCGAGTGCGAGCCCGTGTACTCACAACTGTCTCCGTAAAACCACCAGTCTTGACCCGCCAGGCACCTGCAGAAGATCAAGAAGGTAGAGATGAATCAACCATCTCACCTAAAGTCACTCTGTAGTTTACAAACAGTAGATTCAATATAAAAATAATATGATTGGAAGTTGCTCTTTGTTAAAATAAAATTGAAAATTTTACTTTTTTTTTTTTTTACCACAACATATTCCATGACACGTTTACCAGATCCTGCTCACGGGATGTAAGGTGATAAGATAGTGAATCATGTGACCAATGACTGGTTGGCGTTGACTGCTCGGTGTTATGAAGAGAGCTGTATACTGAGCTAGTTATCACATTTACTGCTTTAGCGCTTAGATATGTCGTTATAATTGTTATTAATAGTTATTGTTATAATTGTTATTCTTAGTCTATATTTTTTTACTATCCATGCACTAAAGACTGGCTTGAATGCTACAAAAAAAATTAATCTGATAGAGATGATGTTCAAGGTAAAAAAAAATATATTTTTCTCCCAAATTTTACATTTGACTTCCAATCATAGGCGGTTGACTTCCTCCTGCAGGAAGGTACAGTACAGTGCAATGTGATTTGGGTGGCAGGTGTGGAGACTGCTGTCCCCGCCCACCCATGTGACCATAACAGATAAGCGAATGAAAATCATTGTACCTGCAGGTAGGTATTTCTTCTTCCATTACACACACCCCGAGGTTCAGACACTCCACACTGGAGCAGTCAAACAGAGGAGGGTGGACAGGAGGTGCAGTGGGCTGGCTCTGAGTCAAGTGAGACACATCTGGAAAATGAGACTGTGATTTATTTTATTCTGATGCAGAATTCCACCTTAATACGCAAACAACACATCAGCTTAACTGTGTTTCACTGGTTAAATCTCTCTGGACTTTTCCACATTTAGTCACAGTTCTCAGTCTTACAATAATAATTTTACCTTCCATGGATAATAGAAATATTGCGTCTCCATTCTTTATGAAATCCCTGCTTCTGGTTCTGAGATGTGAAAGAAAGACTGGGTATCCGTACCCTGGGCCTCGGAAAAACTTGAACCCATCCGGGGTTGTGATCTCGACGCCCACCTTTCGAGGGTCGTCCCAGTAAAACCTGACCTGTAGAAATGTGTATTAAATATAAAGGATTTACAGTAAATGTCATGTTTGAACACAAACAAAGAAGGAACCTGTTTCTAATTTCTTGTAGGGATCAGTGGTCACGCTACGCTGGTTATTCATTCGCTTCTGAATGTGTGGGTTCTGGTCCATTAGCATCATGGTCATCTGTTTCCATGGACAGGGCCATGTCTGGTTTGTTTCTCCATCCAGAGCCACCAGGTTGGCATAGACTGCGAGCTCACCAGGTCTGTCCACTTGGACCTGAATACATTGGCAGAAGAATGATCCTAGAGATGGAGCTACCAGGTAGGAGACAAAGAGGAGATTGATGGATGCGGTGAGGGAGGACAAGGAGGTAGTTGGAGTCAGAGTAGAAGACACAGAGGACAGGGGGGAGGGCTTGAAAACAATGATTTGCAATGGCATCCCCTGACAAAGGGAAAATCAAAACAAAAGAAGAAGAAAAAGATCAACCAGTTCTTTCAAAGTGGTCGGTACTGTTCAAGGTTCTTGGGTTTCACATGTTCCCACCTGACACAAAAACAATAGTCACTATCGTTATAACTGTCTACCTGCCATAACACTTTTGAACTGCTGACTCTTCCAGGCAACATCTCTATTACAAGCACAAATTATTTGCATTACAGGTTAATCTACAACAGATAGTGATGCATTATTAGTCAACCATTAAAGATTTGTTCTCCAAGAGATAATCATTTTTTCTTGCATTGGTTTCTATAACTTACCATAACATAATTTTATGTTTTTACCTGCTACTTTTAATTCATTTTGACCACGCAGGCTGTTTATGTGAAGAAATATGAACAAATTTATTTCTTGCACAATATCGCTGTCTACTGGACAAATAGCATCAACGACTGCACTCCAGAAGTGTTGCTCAATTGTGAAACACAAATTTCACAATACTAATACACTCATCCACGCTGTGTGGTAGAATTTTGAATCTCACAACCAAACACTTTTGATTAAAACTCCTCTACTCTCTTGATTTTTCCAGACAACTCCATCCTAAAAATGCATTTTCTGATAAAACAAATTCATCCATCAGTACAATATTCACCAAAAATTACATTTCTTACTAATAAACGTCTTATCTGTTAAAATTCTGAAACTGATATTTCTTCAGAATTTACAGTACTACGACACTACAGTACCGTAGTCTATGAGGTGTAACCAAGGCACAATCAATGTCGGCTGAAACCTATTTTTATTCTGTTGTTCTGTGTTATTCTGTCTTAAATTTTCACAGGATCATCAGCTATTTTTTTTTAAGTTTGACTTTAAAAGAATTGCGATCTTACCACGGCTATCCTCCATGTAGTATGGGATCACTTTGGGCCACCTGTATTGATCCCCTATTATTGAATTCCGGGTTTGCCCCTGGAGCAATCAGGAAAAAGAGATAAAAAAAAAAATAATGTGTAAAAATATGTTGTAGGAAAAAAAAACAAAAAATATATATATTTATATATGAACATTTTCACCGCACCTCATCAAGGACGATGTCTCCTTCAAACAAGTCCAATCCTGCAGCTGTGGAATCCAGATACAGGGAGGTGATTTTTCTGCAAACTGAAGAATAATTCAGTTTTACATTCAATCACATTCATCACCCGCATACCTTTCTTTTTCTCAAATATGTCGAGGTCCCATCCCGCGTCCTTATGATGATCTGTGAAAGTAAGAGCGCACTTTGAGAAACTTGAGGTTTGTGACATTTTTCTTGTAGAACAATCAACTGACCTGCAGGTTTCCTGGTGGGCTAAAGCAAAAGTTGGAAAAGAAAAGAGTTATCAATGTGCGGTTGACTTGCAGTCATGACTATAGTTAATATGTGAAAAGCAAATGTCTTACCAAACACAATGTGATGCCGCAAAGGACAAGCACAATGTAATTTCAAAGTTATGCAAAACATTTTCCCACCTGCGTTAATGTGCATTAAGAAGTCCGACAGCATATCGTAAAAAAGACTGGTTTTCACCACTGGTTCTACTAAAATTGTGATGCATGGGACAGGTTCCTGGTGTTGCTCCAATGGTGCAACAGGAGAACATTTTGCAGCTTTACTGTTAGTTATTAAAGAATTAGCAGAGGAAACCATTATAGAGCTCGGAACTAATAACACAACATTCACAGTTTGTCAGTTCTGACCAACCATCAACTCCCTGGCCCAGGAGTTGTAGCATGCATGTGTGGTCATCTTCTAGTCGGACATCCCTGCCCTTCTTCTTGGGATCTTGACCCACTTCTGTTCTCGCTGTGGTCTTTGACCCATATTACTCAGACATACTTTTACCCTGATTTATTGGGTGACACTACATTCGTCACGTAGGCACCAACGACTTTTATGCTTCGTGAAAGCTGTGTAGTGGGGGTGCAGTCAGGGAGGGATACTAGGATTCCTCCGCCTCCCCATTGGCAGAAATCAATAATATGGCCATTAAATGACAATTTATTTTAAGATAATGTAATTTATTTTAATAAAACCCTCTTGTGTCGGGTGTTTACAACCATAATGTTGTTGAGCATCTTCTTATTGTAATAAATTGTTATTGTGAGTTGAACTTCATGGATGGCTGCTGGATAAGGCTCAGTGCAACACCCTGCCCCGCCCTGTTGACAAAGTCTAGATCAGGCATGAGCAAACTAAGGCCCTGGGGCTGGATTCGGCCCATTGAGCTTGTAAATGTGGCCCGCCAACCTTGTCCAAATTAAATTATTTATTCATTTTATCATTATACTTCTGTCTTTTCCTTGCAATAGTGCATTTTCCCCAGATTGTGACATAAAGAGTATTAGAAATGTAGGATTTTAGGTTTTATACATCAATTTTTCAAGCTATTTTTCTTAGCTCAAACGAACAAACCATCTTTGTGCTCTGGGTTCGGCTGATGTGTCCAATTTTAGGACCAATTGTGGCCCATGAGTCAACAATATTGCACATTCCTGGTCTAGACAATCATGACCAAAAACATCCTATCTGTAAATATTACTTTTAGAGTCTGTGAACCTTTTGTGTACTCCCATCTTGTTATGGATTGATTTTTTTTATTGCATTAATTGTGCTGAAAATATATACATAGACTCTAATGTACATTTGATATGATCTTAGGGGCCACATGTAGTTGAACTTCGGGCTAGATTTGGCCCGCGGACCAGAGTTTGACACAAGGGCTATAAATAGTTCTCAACATCCACACAATTTGAGAAAAAACCTCATTACTGTCAGAAGAAGGCTTCATCTTGTTAACGGTAGTGTACGCGGATGGACACTGGGCGGTGCTGTGGCACCTGCCCATCTGCCCTGTAAACAGAGGAGGGACCCTTTTGAAAGTCTATTCCTTTCACTGTATGTGTCTGTAAGTGGCGCTGTTTCAACCGCATACATATTTGACCAAAAGACGCCGGAAACGCAGGTGGGGGAGGAGGTAAGACGCCGGAAATGCACGTGCACGTCTTTAATAAAGCACAGGTGTTCAGGCTTGGTTCTCTTTGGTGGTTGAACTTGGTCAGATGAAAGATGGAGAGAGAAAGGTAAGAGATTTTTGGATTTTCAACTTTAATTGTTGACCCACTTAATTGATTTCCTCTAAATACCTTGGACTTTACCTTAAGTGAGGGAACTTAATTGATGTTGTTGCTGAAACTAGTTTAGGGGACACTTTTTTTTGCAGTCCTTTGTTTTCTCTCT